>SJYV01026595.1:494732-526962 GCA_006410875.1 Neotragus pygmaeus | reverse complement strand
ATAAAAAAAAAAAAAAAAAAAAAAAAACACCATATCTTACAGCTGAGTTTACATTAAAGAAGAACCATGAGGATAAGGGTTTCAAGGTAATAGATTATTCAATAATTATGGCAGCCAAAGCTACTAGTGGCCCACTCCCCCAACAAGCCTGTGAATAGACTACTGATTTTATGTAAAGACACTGAATTCTGGGAAAAAAAGAAAAAAGAAAAAAACACAGTTATCATAGTGAAACAGAAGGTTAATGTGGCATTCCTCTGTCTTAGTAACAAAAGCATTGAAGGAATCAGTCAAGAAAGACATGAGGGATATAAAATAGATGCCTCCAAACTGCAGCTGTAGATGCCAGGAGCTCTGAACAAGGCTACTCTTCATGTGGATGCAACTCCACCAAGAACATAAGCAAACATACCACCTATATTCAGGTGAGAGCTGGAATTTTGTACTTTTGATGTTGCCATGATTCATCCCTTTTTGCTATAGATCTGCCATCCCTTTTGTATATGAAGTATAACAATTTGAACTAATAAGTTTCATGTTCACAGCTTCAGAATGCTTTCCTGTTTCTAAGTTTGAGAAATAGTTCAATTTTAAACAAGCAGAATATAAGTTAAACTTTACATCTTTTAGTAAGGGACCCTTGAGTTTTCTTTTTCTCACAAGGTACTATAGATTCTTTCAATCAGGTACAGAAATGATGGGAATACCCTTGGCTCAAGAAGTTTAAAACCTAGACAATACTTTTATGGATTAGAGACCCAAAATCATCGAAAATAAATCCACTGACCTCAGAGTTCCTTAAAAGAAATTTGAGGATGTCTCTATGTTTTCCAGGGTAGCCTGATGCCCCTCAAGAGACCACTCTTGAAGCCTCCATAATTTCTGCACCCACAGAGCCCTAATGAAGTCTAGCCTTCATTTTGACATTACAAACATGGCACATGACTTGGACCCACGTGGGGATTCTGTGGGCTCTGATCACTTGTTCTATCACTAAGATTGTCCTGTAAGTCCTGACATCCACGCGAGAATTGATCTTGCTCTCCTGTGGATTTTAGCTGAGGTAGATAAGCAAAAACCTGGCAATCACTGAGACAGATTGTGCCCACTGAGACTGGGCACACCAGTGTGCGCCATTGCTTATGGATTGTAATAAAAACGGCAATATATTCTGCATTTTATATTGCAGTATACCCTATTCTAGAAGATATTTGCTATTGGTGAAAGCTACATAGGTTTTTCAATGTCAAACAGTTTATATTATCTCAAACAGTCAATTCCCATTTCTTCAGGCACCAAAATAATAATAATAATAATAATCCTCAACTTCCTGCTGAAAATGCAACCTCTACTTATAGTATCATTCATACCAATTCTGAAAATATAGCCATATCTGAAGTTAGTCACCAGACCTATTGCTTCCTATACTTGAAGTTATTGTTTCTAAATTCTATGGCTCCATCTCTCCTTATTAAGAGTATAAGGCATTAGCTAACTGAAATGTGCTATGCGTTCTGGTCATGGTATTAGTCACCACACTGGCAAAAGAGTTATTAAGAAGTCAAAGATTATCATGAGATCTTAAGATAGCAACCATTCAAATACCGGTATCTGGAAGTAAACCAAGGTAAATGGAGGTAGAAATGAGGACCTTAAATATTTAAAACCACATTCAATTTTAAGAACAGGTGCTGGGAGGAGCCAGAGGAGGATTCATGACTTGGTGGCTGCAAAGAGTTTTCTTGGAACCAGAAATTGTATCTGAAGTGTTACCAGGACATCCCAGTGCATTACTCAGGAAGTAAGGAGGCTGTGTGAGTTGAGAGTGTTCACGGTGGGGTGAGGGCAATATGACAGGGTAAAAGGCAGAGTCTAATTAAAGAGAAAGAGGATACTTAATAAGTATACACAGACATGTTGAAAATATTCATGGTATATGGGTAACAGTGTAAGAAAGGATTTGAATCCCAAATATATAAAGAACTCTGAAAACTCCATAATAAGGCAACCCTTTTTGTTTAAATTAAGATTGGAAGAGACAGGTTAACAAACAGCTAAAAAATATATGAATGGCTAATAAATATAGGGAAATATCACAACATTATAATCCATCAGGCAAATGCTAATTAACACTGCATTGAGATATCACTTCATATCCAATGTCTCAATCTGATGATTTCTAATACTAAGTGTCAGCAAGGACGTGGACTCTGGCACTAGAATCTTCAATTATTGCTTGCAGGAATGTAAAATGCTGCAGTTGTATTGGAAAATAGCAAGTTTTTTTTTTTTAATCAACTTTACAATGTACACACTATATGACTTAACTATTTCACCTGTAAGTATTTACTCGAAAGAAGTCACATTTCCACACACACACACAAAGACTTCTACATGGATGTTGATAACTTTATCAGAACAGCCCCAAAGCAGAAAACTCAAATGTCCACTGATAGAAAAATGGATAAACAATTTGAGATATTGACTATCTGTACCATGGAAAGCTATTCAGCAATAAAAATGAGACATATTATTCTTGAATCTCATAGACATTATATTGAGTCAAATCATCAGATATAAAAAGCATGTACTCTCAGATTGTAATTTAGGTGAAGTTCTTGACTAGGCAAAACCATTTTACTCAATAAACATCAGATGACTAATGGTTTGGAATGAGGAGTTTGGGGACTAAATACAGGTGGCATGAAGACATTTTTGGAACTATGAAAATGTTTTATCTAGAGGGTAGTTGTTGAATGGTTGGGTTTATTTGCCAAAACTCACTGAACGGTACACCTAAAATATGTATATTTTATTGTATGTAAATGATAACTCAAAGTTATTTTTTAAACAGAAAAACAAACCAAAAAATACTGTCATATATTTCATAGGTCACCATAAATAAAACAAGTAAAGATTTAGAGCCAAAGACAAAGAAAGGGGGTTAGAAGTAGAAGAGATGGAGAGCAACACCCCAAGTGGAGGGTCGGTATGTGTGGCTGACTTTTCTGTGCTCTCTACACCATGTGTGAGCAATGAGGATAGGTATGAAGAGACAAGTCCAGACAGGTGCAATATCCCCTTGTATGTGCAACTAGAAGCTTAGAAATTTTCTAAACTGGACTAGGTTCAAACCCTGGCTATGACCATCTGAGCTGTATGATTATAAGACAAATGATTTTAAACTCAAGGAGCCTCTATTTTTTCAATTGTGAAATGAGAATGACATTGGTTCTTTGGGTATTATAAGGATTATACTAAGAAGATATGCAAATTACTTGTGTAACTCACTACACTTAAATGTTACTTTTATCTGTATACTCAGCCTACTGATGGAGCAAAAAGAAGCCCAGACTGAGATGGTCAAGAGCTCCATGGACCCAACAGAGACTGAAAGGCCATGAGGTAGCCTCGGACCACTGACCTCACTCTTGTTTCCTTTGATCTGTCCAATGACTGCAAGACAATTAGACACAAAGACATGATGTTATTAGAATATATATATGCATATATATAAATCTTACCAGTGTCCCACAAAAGAAAAATGCCAACACATGATAGAACAATTAATATTAAGCTTAATTTTATCTAACTGAAAACAATAAATTCAGATGTAAACATCATCAGATGAGGCACTCTAAAAATAATTACAAATTTATCTGTCATCTACCAATGACTGGCAAATTCTTAAAACCTATTTCACGATACTATGGACATCTTGTTTGCAGTCTTCAGGCCTCTGGTTCCCCAGAGTATTTTATGGTGCATACATTACAGGTCCAAGGTAAAGCTTCTGGGATACCTCCTTTAAAAATTTATTTATGTGGCTGTGTCGGGTCTTAGTTGGATCATGAGGGATCTTTCATTGTGTATCACAGGCTCAGTAGTAGTGGTACACAGGTTTAGTTTCCCCATGGCATGTGGGATCTTAGTTCCCCGACCAGGGATCAATCCTTTGTCTGAATTGTAGGCTGGATTCTTAACCATTGGACCACCAGGGAAGGCCCCTATCTATATTACCTCCTTTTAAGACTCTGTTAGAGTTACAGCAAATGTATATCTTCTTTCTTCTGAGTGTTCAGCATTAGTTGTAGCTATTTACCTCATATCAGTTTAGTCATCACCAAAGTAAACAAATATTTAAATCACTTCTACCTGAACTTATTCAACCATGACCAAAAAAAAATCCATATGTGTAATTTAAAAAATACATGCTGAATTAAAGTCATTTTTTTAAGGAACACATCTGTAAGGAGGGAAAAAAGTATGCAAACTCTTATGAATTTGAAATGTTTGTAAACATTCAGTTCAGTTCAGTCCAGTCACTCAGTCGTGTCCAACTCCTTGCGACCCCATGAATCGCAGCACACCAGGCCTCCCTGTCCATCACCAACTCCCAGAGTTCACTCAGACTCATGTCCATCGAGTCGGTGATGCCATCCAGCCATCTCATCCTCTGTCGTCCCCTTCTCCCTCCCAGCATCAGGGTCTTTTCCAATGAGTCAACTCTTCACATGAGGTGGCCAAAGTACTGGAGTTTCAGCTTTAGCATCATTCCTTCCAAAGAACACCCAGGACCGATCTCCTTCAGAATGGACTGGTTGGATCTCCTTGCAGTCCAACAGACTCTCAAGAGTCTTCTCCAACACCACAGTTCTACTGAGAGTCAAAGTACTTAGATTTTCCTACAGCCTCAGTTACTCAGCCAAACAGTGGTGATCACGGCTCACTAAGTTACAAGAAAGGGGTTCTTTTGCTTCTGGATCACACAGAGGTGTCCTGTGTGTTCCCGTGTGTTGTCTGCAGGACCAAGAAGAGACATGGGAATGAAGACACATGAGCCCTTCAACAGTGAAGCCTGTGGACATTACCAGGAAGAAAGTGAGACCAGCCCTACTCTGAACACCCTCTTGGAGGGCTTGTGGGAAGTCTGTTCTAGCAAATGGAGACAACTCTCTACTACAGAGTTGCAGAAGAGCCAAAAACATGGGGCATTAATCAAATTTGGTGGTTTATCATCTTATTATAAAAGTAATAAGAATGAACTGTAGGACATTTTAAAACAGAAAAACTTAACAAAGGAAATGAAAAACTGGCATAAAAATACCAAAAAATGTTAATAGTCTCATATAATATTTTCTACAGATATACATACATGCTTGTATGTGCAGAGTAGTTTTTAAAAGTTGGGTTAGGCTATGTATTGTATGATTCCATTAGTAAAAAGCTCTAGAAACTGTTAAAAAATAAAAATTTAAAAATTGGCTTAGCCTGTAACTATTTTATACAATGATTTTTTCATTCCTCATAAACAATAGAAGTTCTTCCATCTTGTGCATTCGGAGTTAATATCTGGCCAATTGGATGGCATCATCAATTCAATGGACATGAGTATGAGCAAACTCCAGGAGATAGTCAAGGACAGGGATGCTTGATATGCTGCAATCCATGGGGTTACAGAGTCAGACACAACTGAGCAACCAAACACTAACTGGCCAATTAATCAAAGAGGTCTGTAAAGCAGATAATCCTTTAAAATATATAATCACTGCTTAAACATATTATTTTAACCTAAGATATAAAAATGTGCATTTTTTTAGCTATGCTTATGATGTAGGGCCAAGGTCTTTTCCCTCTGATAAGCATTCCACACAGTTTCTTTTTTTCTTTTTTCCACAAAAGCCACATTTATGTTGCATGTTCTACAATTCTCTCTTTTGATATCTTTAAGTGAAAGTGTGAATGCAAAGTCTCTGGAGAGTCAATCTGAGCCAAGAATTCTAGAATTTTAGTTTCCCTCATCTTTTCTTTTTCTTTTTTTAATATATATATTTGTCTAACCACACTCTGGTCCACAAATTTTTTAGCACCTTCCCTCCTAGAAAAAAAACAATCTGAAACCTTTTTTGCCTTTGTTCTTATGGCTCATTGATTTGCATAATATTTAATTGATTTACACAATTACAATAATGAGGGCAACTGACATAAACATACTTACTGACTTCTGATCAGTTCACCAGCAGTGGTAGGGGCAGATAGGCACCGGAACAGGGGTGAGGGCCTGTAGTCTTGAGATAAGCATGCCTGTACACTGCTTAGTGTGTTTACAGATGAAGTACAGGACTAAATTATTCTGATGAGTTGGTTAGGCATCTTTTCTAATTATCAACTCAGCTATGTTTCCACAGTGAAATAGTTCTCCAGACTCTTGAACCATTTGGAAATGTTGTATGGGGGTTGGAAGAGATGAGTAAGTCTATGCAGAGGTTTATACTCTCTCTAAGTGGTCCACCTGTGGATGTGGTGATAGTGAAACCTAGCAGCATCAATCTATGAACTCCATCTCTCACAAGGAAGAATACAGTTAAAGTCAGAGAGAGAAGTGAAGCTTAACTCACATGCAGGGGTTCATATTTCTGGCAAAAGAAGATCAACAGAACTGCTTCTATCCCATTGGACTATCACTAGTCAACCTACATGGATGGCTTTGGAATAATAATTCAGCAAAGAATGTTAATATCATCTTAGATTAGGGGGCCCTGTAGGTTTGCTGTTTTCCTGAAAGAAATCTGATATTTTTACTTTTAACTGCCAATGTATCTTTTCACAAGAGTCTGCAGTGTTCCAAGTTAAGGCACCTGGGCAAAGTGCTAATGAGTAATTAACAATGTATTCATTAGTAAGGCAGTAAATGCCACTGATGGCCCTTAATCACATAATTATGTGATGTTTTATCGTTTATGAATACTTTATTTCACATTTTTTTCCACCTCTTAGTTAGTAAGGAGCCATAAGCTTTTGTTGTTGCTGTTTAGTCGTTAAATCATGTCTTACTCTTGTGACCCCATGGTCTGTAGCCCACCAACCTCTTCTGTCCATGGGATTTCCCAGGCAAGAATACTGGAGTGGGTTGTAATTTCCTTCTCCAGGGGGACCTTCCCAACCCAGGGACTGAACCCATGTCTCCTACATTGGCAGATGGATTCTTTACCACTGAGCCACCAGGGAAGCCCATCATGAGTATTATCTTTTAATAAAAAGGAATTGTACAGAAGAACTAAAGAATTGTATGATTGGCAATCCTTCAATTTAACACATATACTATTTAATTATATGTGTCTGCAACCTTAGCTACATGATTCTTTTTCTTAGAACAGGTAATTTTGTCTGAGATATTAATGCCATGTGTTTAAATATGGTCCAATTATTGCATTTATCAATTTTCCATTTAAAACAAATGCTCTTGGGCATCATAGCTTGAGGCTATACTTCTGTTAGCCATTTAAGAAGTCAAGCTCTGTGCCTGGCCTTCTTTGAAAAAATGCAGACACTCTGCTTAGCAGGCACAGTCTATAACTCATCATGGGGATATATATGTAAAATATACATTGTAAGTGTGCCTATAATGGTATATATGCATTACACAGGTGTATTTATATGTATATACATAGATGCATATAAATGCCTTTAAATAACTTCTAAAATAACTTCCCTCTTTTACTGGTGCATGCATGCATTCTAAGTAGCTTCAGTTGTTTCTGACTCTATGAGAGACCACGGCCCTCCAGGTTCTTCTGTCCATGGGGTTTCCCCGGCAAGAATACTGGAATGGGTTGCCATGCACTCCTCCAGGGCATCTTCCCAACTCAGGGATCAAACCAATGTCTCCATTTCTCCTTCATTTGTAGGCAGGTTCTTTACCACTAGTGCCTCCACTATCCATAGACTTATACACATCAAAGTTCACAGAGGCATTCTAGTCATTCTTTTTTACATATGTATTTAATTAAAAGTCAAGTAATTACAATTTTACCTTAGAAATGTCTTATGTTTCTACTCTGTTTTTGTCCTGCCATCATCATTTCTCATTATTTCTCTTAAAGAAAACTATATTTAGCAGCTTCTCCTCCTGTCTAAATAATTTGCATTTATATCTTACCTATTTGCTTTTTTTTTTTTCTGATTAAGAGAAGAATTAGAGCAGGTCGTGAATAGGAATGAAGAAGAAAGTAGGGAGATATTGGATCATAAATTAGGAGGTCTTGTCTCCAGTGTCATTTGTTGGGGGAAAATGGTGTTCTCTGGCCTATACAAGTGCCTACCAGAGAAAGAAAACAAGTTTTCTACAAAAGTTTGATTTTTCAAGTCATAGGTGAAACAAGTTCTGGAATCAGAGAATCTTACATTTAGAGATAAAAAATGGACAGCCCCCATCATTCAGTCCAACCCTAAAAATAATTATACTTTGTTATGGGCTGAATTGCATGAAGTCCCTCAAAATTCATAGAGCTTCCTAAAACACAGGACCTCAGAATGTTACTATTTGGAGATCAAGCCTTTAAACAAGGTGATCAAAGAACTTCCCTGGCAGTCCAGTGGTTAAAATTTCATCTTCCAACGCAGGTGGTGTGGACTCAGTTCCTGCATGGGGAGCTAAGATCCCACATAACTCAAAGCCAAAAGCCAAAAGTGTAAAAAGCAAGAAATATTGTAACAAATTCAATAAAGACTTTAAAAATGGGCCACATTAAAAAAAAAAAGCTTAAAAAATAAAATGAAATAAAAAGATAAAAAAGATGATCCATTCAAATGAAAGAAGGCTGGGCCCATCTAGTGCCATTATAAGAAAGGGAAATTTGGACACACAAAGAAATGCCAGGGACGAGCACAAAGAGGAATCACCATGAGAAGGTGGACATCTGAAAACCAAGGAGAGAGACTTCAGAAGAAAGTAAAGCCGCCAGTACCTTGAACTTCTGGCCTCTGGAAGTGTGCGGGGAAAAATGCCTGTTCTATCGGCCTCCAGTCTCTGTTATTTTCTTATGGCAGCCCTAGCTGACTAACACACTTCTTGACCCCAGTGAAGGAATGTTATCCTCTCTCGTGTCTGCAGCACACTCTATTTTTCAGGGAAAACAATATAGGAAAGAATAATTTTCATACTGGAAAACATTTAGGGCTGCGTAAATCTCATAGGAAAGCATGACAACAAGAGATTTGCAGCAATTAAACTTTGAAAAGCCTCTCAAGGTCTCCCAAATTTAACGTGCACATTTCAACAAAGCCAGATGCTAACAAACACATCCCCTGAAGCAACACCTCTAGAAAAACACCTTCTCTACTCCCTCATGATTCTAATTGTTTCCTTGATAACCTCTTATCTCAACCAAATTCCCAGTGTGGAATCTCATAGTGGTTGGGTTGAAGCTGTCATTTGCCCTACTGAAGGTATGAATCTAAGAGTGAAAAAGGGAAATGCTATAGTTCTAAATGACTTATATCATCAGCACATTTAACACAAAATTTAGGAAGACAATCCTCGAAACAAAACATATTCCACCCTAAGCTATTCTTTCAAAGATCTGATCTCAAGTTCGAATTATCGTTATACTGAATATTTGTGTAAGGAATTGATGCTATTCTGACCGTGAGTCATCACTATCATTGTCCAAGGCCACCTTTCCTTCCTTGTGGCCAGAGGCTCAAAGACTGAAATATGTCTTCCTGTGATACCTATTTCTGATCTGAGACTCTAAACAGTGTATGATTCAAGGTTCCCATTAGGATCTGAGGAGGCTGAAGAACCATCAAGAGAATGTTGTTGTTCAGTTGCTAAGTCATGTCCAAGTATTTGCAACCCCATGGACTACAGCACACCAGGTTTCCCTGTCCTTTACTATCTTCCAGAGTTTGTTCAAAATCATGTCCATTGAATTGGTGATACCATCCAACCATCTGAATATCAGTCTGTATGATTCATTGATGACCAAAGAATCCAAGCTAAGTTAGACATTGGTGGCTCTATCTGATATTTTATCTTTCAAATTTGTAATTAATTTTCTACTCAAAATGCTATTTAGGGGCTTTCAAATTGAAACCTTTGGACTTTTTATGGCTATAGAGTTGCTTAGTTTGTTTGGAAGGTTTATTTTTTATCTTAAAAAGATATGTATTTATATGTAAACATCCATACATGTGTGGATTATGCACATTCTCATTTGCCACAGTCCTCATGGTCCTCACCATACTGTGCCCTCTTCATAAGAAACTTGAAGGGATTCTAAAGGGACTCTGAGATTGTGTGGCCCTTCAGAGACATTATCTGTAATCTAATGGGAGAACCCAAGGGTAAAGTGTTTTATCTAGAATACAAAACTTCCAACAAGCAAAGTGGTGGTAAAATAATAATAAAACATGGACGCTGGTTAGGGCAAACTCCCTGGAGGCTGTACCACCCATTCACCAAAAGCTGGGTAGTCTTCTATAATCTGACTTACATCCTCTCTATAGCAAACCAGCTCCAGTATGATTCTCCCTAAAATCCCTTTCTGAAAAGCAAACATATACTCTGGAAAGGGTAATAAATTATGAGATCAGGGATCTTATTTCCAGAGTATGAACCTACAGATCACTTTCTCATAGTATTTTGTTTTGTGGTTGTTTACTCACTAAGTCATGTCCGACTCATGGGACCCCATGGATTGTAGCCTGCCAGGCTAAGTCCATGGAATTCTCCAGACCAGAATACTGGAGTGGGTTGCCTTTTCCTTTTCCAGTGGATCTTCCCAATCCAGGGATCGAACCTACTGCTCCAGCATTGGCAGGCGGATTCTTTACCACTGGGCCACCAAGGAAAAGGCTACTTGTCCTTTTTATAATACAGGGCAGGAAAATACAGATTGAGAATGGAGGAAACCAGAGGAGGAACTTCACTGGAGAGATGACACCACCCGAGAGGGTGGGATTCACAGAGCCTCAGTGTACAAAATGAGAGCCAGAGACAAATCACCTAATCCTCTACTAGCCTTGATGTTAATCTTGGTGTGCAAGGTGACCCTGGACTCTGTAGGTAAAGCAACTCTATAACCTGAATTTCCCCGTGACACCTTGAGCTTGAGGCTTCCTTGGTGTCTCAAATGGTGAAGAATCTGCCTGTGATACAGGAGACCTGGGTTCAATCCCTGGGTCAGGAAGAACCCCTGGAAAAGGGATTGGCCACCCACTCCAGTATTCTTGCCTGGAGAATTCCATGAACAGAAGAGCATAGTGGGCTACAGTCCATGGGGTCACAAAGAGTTGGACATTACTGACTAATACACACACGTGTACACCCTTTAGGTTTAGGCACTTTTATTCTTTTTTTTTTAAAGAAATATATGTTCCTGAAGAAATAAATTATATGAAAGTTGAATTTCTATATAAACACATTATTACGTCAGGGATAATAATTGGTAAAATCAGTATTTCTATTCAGAAAACATGCCCAACATGTTCTCATCTAGAACACAGATAAACTCATACTTACCTGCTTAGTATCACTGAGATAATGCTAGGGAAGTACTTTGCATTATACAGGTTTAGAAAGTGTTACCTTCATTGCTGTCTTTGTTTATGAAATACACGAAGTGACAAGACAAAGATTAATTCATAAGACAACCTACCGCTAACCTTGAGGGAGTGCTAGGTGGAATTATAACCTTTCTCTCAACTCATCCCTGTTTCTAGGATCTACACTGCTCTCTGCTAATAGATCTTCTCATCTCCATTCTGGAATTTCCCTGAATTTCTAATTCCCCTCCTTGTTGTATGTGGAACAATTCATCTCTGTTCACATCCTGACCAGTAGTTCCTCCTTTCCTCCCCAGCAATGAGTGAAACTAATGTCCAAACGGCAGTTGCCACTCTCCTTAGAAACCTGTTTCATGACTATACTTCACTGCTTGGGTCCCCTTGTTGAATATCACCTCCCATTTTAAAATACATGTTAAGATATTTCTCTAAATTCTCACAATGTTCTTCCTAAGAGTAGCCAAGCTGCATAAACAATTCTCCATCTAAATATTTTCAAGTGCAGACATCCTCCACCAGAAGGGTGGGCACAGGCCCTGGGAGCAAGATGCAGAGAGCATCCATAAGAGGGCAACGTGCTCACCTTCCGCATGCCTTGGAGTCCTCACCACAGACTCCCTTTCACAATGTGTGCATACATCAAAACTAAAGTTGTACACCTTCACTATGTACAATTTTTATTTGTCCATTGAACCTCAATACATTTAGAGAAAAAAACAGCTTAGAAACCTCGACCCTGCTTGGAACTGGAATGAAGTAGGGATTCCTATGGACTGGAAGAAGAAATTGAGTTCATACAGAAATAGGAGTGAGAAAGAAGTAGGACCAGTTTGGAGAACCACCAGCACAAGGCAAAGATGAGTTAACAAGCCAGCTCTGCACCATTACCCAGTATTCCAGAATACATCAGGGCTTCCCAAGATGTGTACAGTCTGAGTCCAAGCTCACTGCTCACAGCCACTAATGCCAGTCTTCTGCCATAGAGAACCCCTGTTCTGCCCTTTCAGTTGCCAACTCCTCATAAACCAAGATTAAAGTATGTCTTTGAGCTATAACCAATGGCTTCAAAATGCAACATCATATTCTCCCCCTTTACTGGTGAGAGCAGAGAAAGCACTGACCCTGGGTGGGGTGGGAGGGGGTGTGGAGGAGCTGTCTCTTATACACATCTTTCTTTACNCAATCCAAGGATGCTCTATCCACGGGCTCCACATCCACAGTTTCAGCCCACGCTGGATAGAAAAATCTACACCATCTGCAACTGGTTGAATCCGTGGATCAGAACCCTGGATACCAAGGACCAGGTGCCAACTGTACCCATCAGTGAGAGAAGAGGAGGAAGAGCCCACTGCCGCAGAGGCTGAAGGAGGAGGGGTGGGAGGGGGTGTGGAGGAGTGGTCCATCAGCCTCAGGACTGACTCCCAAAGGCTGCCACCAATTCCTTTCTGCAACCGCTCACACAGTCACAGAGTCCTATAGCCAGGTGGTTGTCATGGCAACCAAGAGACAGCCAACAGCCGGTGGATTTTATCACCCTACAAGTGGTGTTTCAAGTCTCCCATCTCATCACTCTTCCCATCTGACAAACTGTGTCATTAAGAGGCCCCAGATAGTAATTAATTACAAAGTATGTCTCCACGACTCCAAGTTTGGTCATGCCAGAATCACCCTAAGGATGAGGAAAAAGCCAGCTGTAGTTGCAAGGTCTAACATTTCCAATTGGGATGCAAGGGAGGGTGCTACGGAGAGAGATCCAGGGAGGAAGGATGCTGAAGGCCATGTCCCTCAATGCCCTTGTTGCAGCCCTTTGTCTGAGCATAGCAATGAAAAATCATGCAGTGTAACATCTGATTGTCCTTTTCAGGATGAAGCAATATGAATCAGCAATGTGCCCTGGAGTGTAGGAAAAAGCTTCCCAAGGTAGTGGCAGAATATTGGCCAAGGTTTTCAAAAATTTACTTATTCTCTGGCTCAGCCAAGGCAGGATGGTAGTGAAAAAACTTGAATAGCTTGGTCCTCTGAGGACACATATTTTAATAAGGAATCTATTTTGTATAATTTAATGAATTTTATGTTTTGTCACATGTTTTTTTTTTCTATCATTCCCCTTGTTGTTCTCATAAAGAAAGTGTCTCCTTATCTTTAGAGGACAAATAGAAGGTCCCTCTTTCCATGACTCAGCCAGGAGAGCTGGAGAGTTCTCGGTATCATAACAAGTCTGTTATGATGGTCATGACATCAGGGATGGAGGGCCTGGAGGAGCAGGGTATTGGGAGAGGGATGCCTACTGCCCTCCACCCTTCCAGGCAGAGGAAGTAACTTGTCTGGCATCCTAGAGAGTGGCAAATCGGTGTATCTTCACACACTTCTAAATGGCAAAAACATATGTAAGAGCAGTGAAACATTTGACAGCAAAGATAGGCAGAGTCTGGTTATTAAGTTTTACAGAGCTAAATAAAGAGTTAGAAATGTTCTTTGAAAAGTATCAGTAGTCAGTGATCAGATTAGCTTTAGCTCATCCATGCCATCAAAACAAAGAAGGCAAGCAAACCGAGGCATGGTATTCATGACATCCTAAAGAAAAAGGGAAAGACATGATGGCTTTGAAGAATTTGGACAAAGACACTGTTAAGTATAGCTGCTTCTATAATGCTGTCTTAAGCAGTGAAAATTTCCCCTTACAGGTGAGACAAGAGTCATTTTCTAACTGTGAAAGGTCAAGTATCCCAGGGAGAGGGGTGAACTGGATTCACTGAAGGTCAGGGTCCTAGGATTGAGCTGACCCTGCAGTGGGAAGAGGAGTCACAAATGAGAGAGAAATCTTCTCATTTCCTTCTTCCTTGCCCCAAAGCGAAGCAACAGAATTTGGTCCAAAGTCCTAGGCTACAGATGGTGAAATAGCACAGCATATGTTCTGCAAGTACTTCCAAGAACCACCTATATCTTGGCACTTAAACACTTCACAACACAAAAAATGTGCTGATAATTCAAATATTCAATATGTGTTCATGTGTATACATGCCCAACACACACACACACACACACACACACACACACACTCTCAGAGACAATGCTTAGCAAACTGAACTCATGAAACTCAACTCCTGAGCCCTGTTTCTCTTTCTTATGCTGTCCTTATTCCTAGTGTCTTCATACTCTCTTGTTGTTCCAATCTTCAGTCCTGCTCTTGGGAAGAGTTCTAAAATCAGCTTCTTATTCCTCCAGAAGACTCCAAGTTTCCTAGGAATCCCAACTGTTAACCCCTGTCATATGAAAAGTTATTTCCTCTTAGAATTTAATACATAAGTAAGCATAAAACGGAGGGCCATGCATTGATCTCATAGAATATAGTCCACTACCTACAGCCAGGAATACATGCCTATGAGTACATGGTGTGTGCATTGTCCATAAATACCAGGATCTATCCAATAAGCATATGGAACTATCTCCTTATGTTCTCCTTGTGTTTCAGACTTTAGTATCCTTGGGCTCTGGCAACGGGGACGATGGTCACTATTGTACCATCAGCAAATAAAGAAAGTTGATACTGAGAGTTCCCCAGATAGGAACTGCTTACCTTCCAGGTGTAGATTTCTGATTCAGATCACAACTTTCAGAACCACCGTCACTCAGTGGACTTAAAAATGTATTCATTCTACATTTTCAGGAGTAATTTGTACTGAATCTCCATTATCCATGTGACTCTGAGTAGGTCATCTGTTCTCACTATGTCCTCTTCCCCAAAACATCCCTAAGATCCCTGGGATGATTACATTTCTGAAGATTAAGTAGACCACACAGCAACTGCATGAATCTCTGGTTGTGTCAGTCCTTTGTTAGCAAATATTTGCCAGAACAACTGTGTACATGACAACCCCCAACTCCTCTTCACACACTGATATACATACCCATTCAACATGCAGCTCCACAGATACACACTGCCGCATTCCCCACAAGATCTCCACAACTATGCCCATTCCCATGCAGATACATCTGTGTACACAAATGTACATGAACACAATCTTCACCTATATTTATGTATGTGCTTTATAAACAGCTAAGCCTTGCTAATTCACAAACCCTTTTGACTGGCAGATTACTGGAGTGGGCAGATTAGAACTAAAGCAAATGATTACAAGGTCAAGGATAGCCCATTGCCAAACACATTCTGTTCTTTTGCTCAGCATTGTAGTTTTGCCTTAATTTATGGTAATCCTGTCCACACTCCAAGTTAACGTACTGCTCTTTCATAAATGGAGTGCAATCTACTACCCCATGTTGGCTGAGAAGGAAGAGAAAACCGCCAGGTTTTAAAATGAAAATTTTCATTTCAAAAATGAAAATTACAGTTTTGCCACATATTAATGTGAGAATAGCTGAGATTCCTCACTGTACACATATATGGTGTATGTGGACCAATATACAAATTTGTAATGAAGTTTCAGTTCTGCCAAACCTCAGAACAGATGTTGAATTTAATTTCTATCATAACATATGATAGTTTGGTTCAATAAAATAATATTTACAAGCTTCAGTAACTTCATGTCCAAGGGCTATTTTCTTTGCACCAACTGTCCTTACTCCATCTTTTCTCTCCTTTGCATGCCATGCTGGACTTCAGGTCCCACATTCAGTCCTTCTGGCCTTCTACAATTCCTTCTGCCATATCAGATCTGATCATACCCTTTCAATATCTCCCTCTGTGTATTTGTGTATGTACATATATAACTTACAGTGTCCAGTACAAACTCCTTAGAGTTCCACCAAAACCTCATGTCTGCTACGTTTTCCTCCTCCAATTTCTAATCAGCTTGGTTTACATCTAAATCCAGGAACATATCCATAAACATTCTACTTTCTATAATTTCTTGATTCTTTTTCATTAAGTTCAAATCTATATAAATTTTTCCTAGCATGAACTTATTCCTTGACTTGAAACAGGTCATAATTTCTCTTGCCCTTGCATAGAATTTCTGGTAAATAAAATGTATAGCTATCAAATGAAAAGAATTTTCATTATTCTAAATCCCAAGCCAATTTATGGGATGGTATTTTTAACTTTTGTATGGAGGTGTAATGTACATACAGAACAGTGGATGCATCATAACTATTCAGCTAGTTGAATTTTCAGAATTGAAATACATCTTTGTATCCAGCCACCCAGCTCAAGAAAAAGATTAGTGGTATAACATGTCTCTCCACGGCTCCTCATAGTCACTACCTTCTACCCCAGGAGGTAGTGGAAAATTATCCTATCTTCTATTACCCCAATTAATTTTCCTGTTCTGGAATTTTATATGAGTAAAATCGTGTGAAATGTATTCTTCTATGTCTTCCTTCTTTCAGTCTACATTACATACGAGAGTCAACCACACCGTTGTATGTAGGTGCAGTTCATTAATTCTCATTATTGTGTAGTAACTCATTTTGTAAATAAACCACAATTCATTATTCCTCTGTTGGTGAACCTTTGAATAATTATTTATTCTATGATGTTATGAATAGCTACACTGTGAACATTTTTGCATGAATACACACACACACACACACACACACACACACACATACACACACATGAATTTCTATTAGGAAATTCCAGAAGTGGAATCGTTTAGTGGTAGAGCCTGATACGTTCAGATGTAGTAGATTCTATCAACTATCATCTTGTTTTTTTTAACATTTACTTTTGGCTGCGCTGGGTCTTAGTTGTGGTATGCAGGCTCTCTGCTGTGGCACGTGGCTCAGTTGACCTCAGGCATGTAGGATCTCAGTTCCCTGACCAGGGCCCAGACCCATGTACCCTGCATTTTAAGGTGGATTCTTAACTACCAAATTACCAGGGAAGTCCCCACAATGTTCTCTTAAAGTGCCTATGGAAATTTATACTATCACCAACACTGTAGGAGTGTCCCAGTGGCTCTACATACTCACCAACATGAGTTTCGATGGTTCTATTTATTATTATTATTGCAATTTTGATGGAAGTGTAGTAGTATCATGTTTTGATTAATTCACATTTCCCTGACTCATCACATTTTTGTACATTTATCCATCATTTAGACACCTGATTTTGTAAACTGCCTAATGATTAATGAAGTTAAATACCTTTGCATTTGTTTTTTGGTCATTTGGATGTCCTCCTTTGAGGAGTTACTGCTCATATTTTTTGGATATTTTGCTACTGCCTGCCTTTTTCATTGATTTGTGGGAGCTCTGTACATTTTCTGGATAGGAGTCTTTATCAGATACTTGTGGTATGAATTGCTGTTGTTGTTTACTTTTGAAGTTGTATCTGACTCTTTGTGATCCCATGAACTGTAGCCCGCCAGGCTCCTCTGTCCATAGAATTTCCCAGTCAAGAAGAATGGAGTGGGCTACCTTTTTTTTTTTTTTTTTTTTTTTTTGCTTATAGTTGGTATCTTTTCTGCCCCATTTAAGAAAACATTGCCTACTTCTGAGCCAGGACATTTGTAAGTTCTTTTATATCCTTTAAGCTAATTCTTAGAACCCACCTGTGACATAGTCACAGGGAATATCATGATGCCCACCTTAGAGAAAATGAACATAGATTCATAAAGGAGACCAAGTGAAACAATTCTCAAGGCCAGGTCTTCTGACTCTTGCAGTTTGGCATCTGAAAACCCTGGACATTAAGTTACATCCAAATTTCTTGAGATTCCTACATCTGAGTCACTGTTAATGCCAAACCCCCAGCTCCCTATGACCTGAAATGGTGATGGAACCCCACTCCAGTACTCTTGCCTGGAAAATCCCATGAATGGAGGAGCCTGGTAGGCTGCAGTCCATGGGGTTGTGAAGAGTTGGACACGACTGAGCAACTTCCCTTTCACTTTTCACTTTCATGCATTGGAGAAAGAAATGGCAACCCAGTCCAGTGTTCTTGCCTGGAGAATCCCAGGGATGGGGGAGCCTGATGGGGTGCCGTCTATGAGGTCACACAGAGTTGGACATGACTGAAGTGACTTAGCAGCAGCAGCAGCAGGAAATATAATGCCAATAAGAAGGTGATGGTTATGGGTCTTCACAGCAAATGATTCACAGTAAAATATGANATGGGGGAGCCTGATGGGGTGCCGTCTATGAGGTCACACAGAGTTGGACATGACTGAAGTGACTTAGCAGCAGCAGCAGCAGGAAATATAATGCCAATAAGAAGGTGATGGTTATGGGTCTTCACAGCAAATGATTCACAGTAAAATATGACAGTGTTCCTAAACCTGAGGTCTCTTCTCATCTACAAGGGTATAGTAGAAGTTTTTAGGAAAAGTCCAAAGTCCATTTGTTTCTTATCATTGAACGAGGCAGAGAGGAGAGAGGTTCCTTCTGATTTTTGTTCCCACTAAAGGTATTTGATTGTAGGAAAATAAAGAGATGAATGAAGAAAGAGAAAGGAAAAGCATAAGACTTACAAGGAGGAAACTGGAGTGAGAAAGCACAAAAGAAGCTAAGAAGAAAGGGATGAGGGTTGAGAGGTAGTGAATCAGAGAAAGACAAAGGAAGTGAGTAAAAACAAAAAGAGATAAGGTAGAAAGAGAGAAAAAGCGAAGACTGAGAAAAGAAAAACAAGAAAATGAAAGACAAAGAGTGTTGTTATTTATTCACACTGTGACCTTGGAAATGTTATTTAATTTCTTCAGTTTTCAAATCTTTAAAATTGAGATAATATGGTAAACTAGAAAAATGGTATAGATGATCTTATTTACAAAGCAGAAATAGAGACACCATGTAGAGAATAATTGTATGAATATCAGGGGGAAAAGAGGTGAGGTGGGAGGAATTTGGTGACTGGGCATATATACACTATTACATATACACATATACACTATTGATACAATGTATAAAATAGATGGGCTTCCCAGGTGATGTAAGAGGTAAGAATCTGCCTAAAAATGCAGGAGACACAAAGGAGCTGGGCTCCATCCCTGGGTGGGGCAGATCCCTTCGAGAAGGAAATGGCACCTCACTCCAGTATTCTTGCCTGGAAAAATACATGGACAGAGGACAGAGGAGTTTGGCAGGCTAGTCCATAAGGTTGCAAAGAGACGGACATGACTGAGTACAAATCTCTCTCTCATAAAATAGATAACTAATGAGAACATACTGTTTAGCAGGGAACTCTACTTAGTACACTGTGATGACATGAATGGGAAGGAGGATAGGAAAAGGCAGGGAATACATGTATATGCAAGGCTGATTCATTTTGCTGCATAGCAGAAAGACAACATTGTGGAACAACTACACTGCAATAAAAATTAATTTTAAAAATTGAGATAATCTCTATCTCATGTGGCTGCTCAGTTCAGTTCAGTCGCTCAGTCATATCCGACTCTGCGACCCCATGAATCACAGCACGCCAGGCCTTCTTGTACATCACCAACTCCCGGAGTTCACTCAGACCCATGTCCATCGAGTCAGTGATGCCATCCAGCTATCTCATCCTCTTTCATCCCCTTCTCCTCCTGCACCCAATCCCTCCCAGCATCAAAGTCTTTTCCAGTGAGTCAATTCTTTGCATGAGGTGGCCAAAGTACTGGAGTTTCAGCCTTGGCATCATTCCTTCCAAAGAAATCCCAGGGCTGATCTCCTCCAGAATGGACTGGCTGGATCTCCTTGCAGTCCAAGGGACTCTCAAGAGTCTTCTCCAACACCACAGTTCAAAAGCATCAATTCTTCTGTGCTCAGCCTTCTTCACAGTCCAACTCTCACATCCGTACATNAAAAAAAAAAAAGCCAAAATAATCAGTCTTTCAAAGGCCATCTCATGGCACGCCAGGCTCAGAGAAACAGTTTCACAGGACACTAGTCTCTCATTGATCATGTCAAATTAAAGCAGGCTAACATGAACTGACAGTGATTCATTCAAAACAAGATGTTGGAAAAAATCAAACTCAGAGCTTCTTTTTCTTCCTTCTAAGCAATATAGACTTCCCCACAGTCTGTAATATATTAGAAAGGGAAGGAAAATTGACCTTATCAATAATCAGTGAAAGGATGATGAATGCTTTCCCTCAGGGTTCAGAAACCTCCAATGCCCCCTTGCCATGGAAATGGAACAATCCAAATGCCTGCAGCTATTCTTCGTCTAGGACTCTCCATGTCTCCACCTACTCCCCCCAGTTCAGTATGAAGCACATGAGTCATCTCGCTAGAATATGTCTCCCCTCCATTCTTTATATATTTCTAAGTTCCTTTTAGCTTTCAAAGTCCATCTCAGGTCATCCCTTCTCCTGGTCGCTACACTGACCACACAATTCAGTGGACTCCCTTCCCAAAAATGGCAGAGCCATGGCTAAACTAGCAAGGCAGCCCTTGCCTCGCACTTTTATACATGTGCTCCCTCCTCAAGGAAAGCACAAGTCTCTCAAGGGTGAAAAATTACATTAGTTTCCTGGGAGTATTATAACAAATGATCACACATTAGGTAGTTTAAAATAACAGAGCTATATTCTCTCACAGCTCTGGAGACTAGAAGTCCAAGACCAAGGTGTCGGGAGAGTCATACGCTCTCTAAAGGCTCAAATGGATGATCTTCTCCATGCCTGTTTCTTAGCCTCAGCTACTACCTGCAGTTGTTGGCGTTCTTTGTCTTGTGGCTGTATTCCTCTAATGTCTGCCTCCATCCTTGTGTGGTCATTTTGCTTCTATGTTACTATCCCAGTGTGTCTTCTCTTTTTCTTATAAGGACATCAGCCATATTGGATCTAGGGTCCACCCTAGTATCTGGTGGCTCAGACAGTAAAAAATCCACCTGAAAGGTGGGATACCTGGGTTCAGTCCGTGGGTTGTGAAGATCCCCTGGGGGAGGCATGGCAACCCGTTCCAGTATTTTTGCCTGGAGAATCCCCATGGACAGAGGATTACAGTCCATGGGGTCGCGAAGAGTCGGACATGACTGAGCAACTCAGCATAGCACTAGTACCATATGATCTCATATTAACCATTTGCATCCGCAAAGACCCTATGTCCAAATCAGGCCACATTGTGAGATTCTGATTAGGTATAAATTTGTGTAACACAGTTCAACTCAGGCCAGAGATAAAATCACCCTGTTTGTGATGCTTGGTATCTTCCTTTCATCAGGAGAACTACAGAGCTCAGCTGATAATAACGACATTATACTTATGGGGATTGCTTTGTTTGAGATGATATGCTGATCTCTGCAGGGGACCCTTTCTGCACTGACTCAGTCAGAGAAAAACAGTAAAAGTACTCTTCCTGTAAGTCTTGGTTCTAGTAAGAAAAAGCCAATCACTTTGTAATGGTAATTGCTTTTGACCTGTTCTTCTGGGAGGCCGCTGATAGATACAATGGAGTTCACTTAAGCAAAGCTTTCCTATAAGAGATCAGGAATAATTAAAGCAAAGAGGGTGAGGAGAGGAAGCAATCATGGAGAAGCCTCATCATAAAGCATGGAAAATGCCACGTTGGATTCACTCTGTGTAAAGGTCAGCCCTAACATGCCAACCTTTCTGAATTTCATTTGAAGGACTCTGTTTAAAATATCATGCTACAAATTTGCTAAAGAACCATACACTCTGGGAAAGCCTTTCATACAGCTGCAGAAGACAGTGTCACCACATTTAGAGTTCAAAACTAAATTAAAACAATATAAATTTCCTGAATTCTAGGGAAACAAAAAGGAACACACCAAACTTTAAACATCCAGGAGAACAGTCTGGTAGAAGGGAAGTAAACAAAAAATAAACAAACAAAACCCCACTAGTCTTGAATCAGAAAAATGTGCTTCCAATTTTAGGTTGCTAGTTGCTGGCTTTGTGACAATTCAGCAAGTTTAGACTTGACACCTTTCTCTAATATGGGGTAATACTTGGCATGCTTACTATAAATGATTATTCTTCAAAACAAAATGAAATCTTATGCATGAAATATTTTGTGACGTCATTATTCACTCCAGAAATATTCATGACAATTTTGAAACCCTCAGATAAGCAGTTACATGTTATCTTAATCAGGATCAAAGTTACAACCAAATATCATCTGCCATCTTGAAATAAAACAAATTTGTTCTTGAGTAAGGTCCTGAGGGATCAGCCCAAACTGGTTGCCTAGGAGAAGAGACATTTAATTAAAGGTTAAGCAAAATTGAAAACTGCAATCTGAAATATAAAATCAGAGTCTTACAAGGTGATCTAGTCAGAAAACCAACAAACATGCTGATGGAACACCTACTATGTGTCGATGTTCTCTAAGACTGAAGGAGAAACAGACCTTACAAAATCAGTACCACAAAACCTAAAAAGGTAAGAACACAGCCATACACTATTGAAAACAAATACATAAAGTGTCAAAGTAGTACAGGAAGAATACAGAGGCATGGCTAAATAACAGCTGAGTGACTTCATTGTAAGGAGGGATCCCTGTGGATATAAAGGTCAGGGAAATATTATGGAGGAAGAGGTGAAGAGTTTTGTCAGTGGTAATTTTGAGTCTGTGTTATGGAACAGACCCTAAAACATCTTGGATGTAGTAAAGTTGTAAGGTTTGAGAGTGAGGAAGGAGAAGAAACTTTTGTTTTGATCCAGGGCTTTTCCACGTTAAGTATTCTTCTGTCACTGAGGTTATTACCTACAGTATCAGTCTGGACCCTCATGACAGACTGAAACAAAAAGGATTTTAGCAAATCAGCTAGACTTAGGAGAAGCTTTAGTTAGATATATTATCATCTGTTCTGTTCATTCCAAAAAAAAAAAGATGAGGATGTGAAGACAGATCTGTTTATCTTTAGGGTACCATGGACACCTGGCCGGAATTCCCACTATTTACAGATAAATGAATCCATCCACTTGTTTTAATTTCTTTAATGATAAAATATATAGATGTATTAAAATACTTGAACAAATATATACATACACATACACACTAAGATTTGACTACACTAGTATTTTTAGAAAAGGAGAAGAGAAAAAAAAAACTTGATGAGAAATGAAGTATGAAAAAAAATCAGAATGGAATTTAAAGTTGCAAAATGGAAGTGTTTTTTGCAGACTGAACGGGAGAAAATGATCAAACTGAACTTAGCTGGATTGGAACAATGCTTTCTCAAAAGTGACCTATTCAGAGATGGGAAGATCTTACCCCTTCGAGAAGAGACAATCAGCTCTTGTGTGCACTGTCAGTGTGAAAGCTGCTTCCAGCTGAGAGGAGAGCAGCCCCGCACTTGCTTTCAAGAGGAGATGGTAAGATGACAGAACGATGAACTTTAATGGGCTATCAGATATTTTTAAATAGCATTTTCCATTTTAAATGTGGATCCAAACCCAATGCTTATAGAATGAGGGCTAAAAGCTTCAATTCAAACCAGCAAGGCCATCACCAGTATCTGCGCCAAAAGCTCTCTGACAAAAATACACTTGATTTCCAACCAGCAAGAGACTAGTTATTCCATTTAGGGAAATGACATCGTGATGACCTAAAATTACCCTTGCAGTTTCTGCAGACTATAGCTTCAGCAATGCATCTATTCCAAGTTGCACAGAAAAGCTTTGCTAAGGCTTTTAGAGAACTCTCTCCAGGGGGATCATGCTTTCTTTGCTGCTTTGCTAAAGGTGATACGAACACCTGTCAACATGGTGCTTACCAACCACTCAAGCTGGAGATTCATTCATTTAGGAACAGTTATCAAATGCTTCCAGTGTGCCAGGCTCAGTGCGAGATGCTGGTGACACAAAAATTAAAAACATAATGCCTGCCCTCAAGATCTATTGCCCTTTGGGGAAGACAACAAAGTAAACTAATAATCAAAATGCAGTAGAGGTGGCTAGGTAATTCCTGGAAGAGCAATTGAATTTTGCAGCCTTCACCATCTGCAATCTGGCTCAGGCCCTTTCCTAATACTAATTTCCCTAAGATCACCAGGACTACTCAACCTTTCAATTTGATGGCCAGTTTAATCTTTATCCCATCCATTTTCCAATGGCACGTGTCATTTCGTATTGTCTACTGATTTTCAGAACCATCTCTTTCATCTGTTTCTAGGGCTGTGCAATATCTTGATATTTCTCCTATCACCTTGAAAATTCCTTCCAAATTTTTTGAAGTAGTCTTTTTCATAGTTTGGTCCTCAAACATTAGGGTCAAAAAGAATAGGATTCAATTCTACCTATATGTGCCTTCCTTAATACAATTCCATCTTTCAGGCTTCCATACAAAACTAAGCCTCCAAATATGTCCCATATATAATCCATTGTCAATTCTGTTCATTAGATTCTGGAAATGCTTCCAAGTTTCCATTTAAGATGGTAAACAGAGCCCATATATTTGACTACATCATTGCTAAATTTTCATTTATATTTACAATGTTATATAAAAAATATGTGTATTTTAGAAAACTGTATCAGTGTGACCAAACAGGGAAGGATGCCATTCACATCCTCAATATTGTTGAGGAACATTTTTCCAAGATATGATATGGGCTTAAATTGCTAGATAGAAAAATCACATACTAGGCTTAGATTCAATACATGGAAGGCAACTCTCCAATCCTTTGAAACACAGGGGTAGGACCTAGAGGGATGGGGAAGGACCTGAACAGTAATCAAGGGAGGCCAAATCACAGGAATTCCCTGGTGGTCCAGTGGTTAAGACTCCACTTTTTTAATGCAAGGGATGCAGATTCAATTCTTTCTAGGGTCCCACATGCTGCCCAGCCAAGAAAAGAAGGGGGAGCCCGAATCTTAGTATGTGAATGACTTCAAAATGCACATCATGGAAAGCACTGAGTCTCAGGTCACCAGGCTTGGATTTCTACTCCAGAGTGCTTTGGCCACAACACAAAAAACACCAAATGAAATAGGGAAATTTCCTCAGAAACACCCTGACAATCACCTTGCTGACCTATGCTCTTTTCTGCAGTTTTATTTTGCCAGAGAAAGACACAAGACATGACTAGTGGGAAGGGAGTTATTACGATAGGCATTTTGTTCAGCAAGAAACTTTTACTCTTCTGACAGAAGCTTGTTTTCCTGTGTCTGTTTGCCATGTATGCTTGTTAAAGTAGCTCTGCCTTGGTAGAGATCCAATCCTTATTTACTAGGTGGTGCAAATGTACAAGTTGTGAGATGGCATTATGGCCACCTTCTAACCAAGTGTATGTCCAGAGTAGGCTCTATGTATCTCTGTCTACAGTACACACCATCTCCATTTCCAAAAATTAAAATTTGCCCCCAGTCCTTCTCCTCTGGTCTCTGCTACTTGCCCTGATGGGTGTCTCTGCCTGGAATTTCAACAATTCGAGAGGGCAGTCTACAGTAAACCTTGCTGCTACTAGCAAAAAAGCTGGATTTCCACTCCCCTCAAATTGGTTTTGACACAATGAAGTTAGCTGGACTACTCCTCCCTCTCCCGAAGGGATATGTGGTGGTTGTGGTTTAGTCTCTAAGTCATGTCTGACTCTTGAGACCCCATGGACTGTAGCCTGCCAGGCTCCTCTGTCCGTGGGATTTCCCAGGCAAGAATACTGGAGTGGNTACTCCTCCCTCTCCCGAAGGGATATGTGGTGGTTGTGGTTTAGTCTCTAAGTCATGTCTGACTCTTGAGACCCCATGGACTGTAGCCTGCCAGGCTCCTCTGTCCGTGGGATTTCCCAGGCAAGAATACTGGAGTGGGTTGCCATTTCCTTACCCAGGAGGTCTTCCTGATGCAGAGATCAAACCTGGATATCCCACATTGAGGCAGATTCTTTACTGTATGAGCCACCAAGGAAAACCCCTAACGGACAGGACTTTACTCATTAACAATTTCTCTTTTCTCACATGCTTTAAATGGCATGTGTGTCCCATGACAAGGATAGTAGTGGAGAACCCGTGTCATATCAGTAAACATTGCCACGATAATTTTGTGTGACATTCAACCTCAAAATCTTAGTAGGCTAAAATGGCAAGCACTTATTTTGCTCACTTTTATGAGTAAGCTATGGTTTTCTGGGGATAGGATGGACTTGGCTGCAAGTCAGCTTCGGATTTTTTTTTTTTTTAATTTGTGTATGAGTGTGTGTGTGTGCTCAGTCATGTCTGATTCTTTGTGACCCCACTGGAGGATAATTACTTTACAATGTTGTGTTGATTTCTGGCATACAACAACGGGAATCAGCCATAAGTGTATGTGTATATGTGTGTATACACACTTCAGCCTCCCTCCCCTCCTTACCGCTCTAGATCATCACAGAGTGTCAGGATGGGCTCTCTGTGTTATACAGCAGCTTCCAACTAGTAATCCATTTTACACATAGTAGAGTATATATGTTGATGCTACTCTCTCAATTTGTCCCACAGATTGTTCTAGACTTCTGTTTCTGGGATAGCAAATACCTGAGGTATGTGCTTCCCAAGGTGAATTGCAGGACCATAAGATGGTGAGGTGATCCAGAAGATCCTTCCTCAGGCCCAAACTTGACACTGGTATACTGTCACCACGGAATACATTCCACTGGCCACAAGCCCTGTGGTGAAGCCCACCGAGGCTGAGGTGGGTAAGACCTCAAAAGAGTAAGAATAATGGAGACAGGAAGAGATGGGTAATAATTGAGGTGGAACTTATGAACTATTTTAGGAATAAAACAGATTCTTTATAACATGTAGTTGGCTGTGTGTAATAGACATTTTTTTATTGTTCCCAAAATTTCCCTTTGTGTTAGTTATTACCTTNGCAGGAGAAGAAGGGGACGACTGAGAATGAGATGGCTGGATGGCATCTCTGACTCGATGGACATGAGTCTGAGTGAACTCTGGGAGTTGGTGATGGACAGGGAGGCCTGGCGTGCTGCACGATTCATGGCGTCACAAAGAGTCGGACACGACTGAGCGACTGAACTGAACTGACTGAACCATTGTTTCTTTCTGATTTGCGATATCTATGGATGCAGTGCCTATAGATTTTGAATTAATGAATACAGTTTTAACTGTTCACACTGAAAGTGAAAAAAATGGGAAATCAAGACCAGACCAAAGAAAAACCTTCAATTCAATGATTAAAGAATGAGTAATGATGCCAGGATTAAAAAGAATCAATTTAGCATGCAGGTTTAGAGTTAGAAATGGTAATTATAAAAAGAATAGAAACTCATCATCTAGGTTAAAGAATAGGAAAGTAACAGTACTGTAGAGGAATCCTGTGTGCCCCTCTTTAACCATCTTTCTTTTTCTCTCCCNATTAAAAAGAATCAATTTAGCATGCAGGTTTAGAGTTAGAAATGGTAATTATAAAAAGAATAGAAACTCATCATCTAGGTTAAAGAATAGGAAAGTAACAGTACTGTAGAGGAATCCTGTGTGCCCCTCTTTAACCATCTTTCTTTTTCTCTCCCAGATTTAACCATTACCCTAAATTCATATCATTTTACATACTTAAGCATATATAAGTATATTCCTAAAATATATATATTACCTACTTTTGAATTTTTAACTTTATGTAAATATATTTATACTGTATGTAACTTTATGTAAGTAGTCATTTATTTTTTTTTTTTACTTAGCATTATGCTTATGGAGGTTCATCTGTATATTTGTATCTGTAATTTATATACCACAAATAATATATTGATTTTTATTGCTGATAGATGTTTGACTTAATTCCAATTCTTTTGCAATTCTGAAAATACTATGCTTTATGATGTTTTATAAATATGTATTTATATTTTACAAGTATATATATGTAATATAAAGATNTAATTTATATACCACAAATAATATATTGATTTTTATTGCTGATAGATGTTTGACTTAATTCCAATTCTTTTGCAATTCTGAAAATACTATGCTTTATGATGTTTTATAAATATGTATTTATATTTTACAAGTATATATATGTAATATAAAGATATGTACCTTGTGTTCTGATATATATGAAATTCTCTGTGGTGTGAATCATGAGGTGAAATTCTTATAATGTAGAGTATGAGCATTTACATATGAAAACTGCCCACAAGTCGACCTGTCTGTTCTATTAGCAGTGTATGAGTTTCCCTTTTGTATTATGAGTTTAAAAACTCATTTCATACCCAAATAATGAAGATATTTTCTTTTAAAAGCTTTTGAATTTTTTCTTTAAGACTTTAGTCTTTAATTCAATTGGCATTAATTTGCATATGATACTGTGGTATAAAAGAAAGATGCATTTTAGTTTTTTCTATATGTACAATCATTCTCTGTGCAATTTGATACACAGCTTTCCTCACCACAATGCAGTGAACAAAGATTTTCAGTGCTAACTTTTCCCATGTCAAGATTCAATATATGTGTAGATCTCTCTCTGGAAATTCTATTTAGTTTCATTTGCTTATCTAGCTGTCTGTCCAGTTTAAATAGCTTACTTCCCACTCTACAGAGAAAACTGAAATAATCAAAGTTCAAGTTCCACAGATTCCTGCCATCAAATCTACTCCCTGTACCAGCATCTGGTAAAAAAGATGACAACTTTCATCTTTGTTCATTGCATTAGAATTGAGAATTGATCTGTGTTGTTCTGTGTACAGTATCAGCCACTTTCTTTTACTTAAGGATATTACATCAGCAATTCTGCCTTCTCTTTCTCTTAATTCATCAATATTTCCTTCTCTAAAGTGTCATTCTCATCAGCATCAGTATAACTTCTTTCTTAAAAGAAACAAATAAGTCTCATCTCTTAAACACGTAGATACTCTTGCTATACCCATTTCTCTGTTCCCCTTTACAGCAACACTCCTTGAAAGAGTTGACTGGACTCGCAGGTTTAACACCTCTAGGCCTAATCTCTCTCAAACTCACTCATTTGGGCACTCAATTCCATCGTTCTGAAACTGCTCTTATAAAGACCATCAATGGCCTATGTCTTGACACATACGACAGAGATTAGACTTGGGAAGACCAATCACTCTCTGAAATGCCATCCCAGTTGTTTCCAGAACTCCAGACTCTGCTGGTCCTTGTCCTGTATCATCAGCTGCTCCTGAACCATCTTTTTTGTGGCTCTTTCTTTCCTTCCTGACCTCTTTAAAGTTGAACCACATCAATGATCAGCCAGACTAACCTTTACTCTTTTCTCTATGTATTTCATGTAAATCACCAAGACAGACCATTGGCTCTGTCTTCAAAATTATCCAGACTCTGACAATCCTTTCTGTCTCCACGTTGTCACTCTGATATGAGTTGTCCCCACCTCTTGCTCATATGATTGCATTAACCTGTCCCTCTCTTCACCCTTGCTTTCCTGTGATTTATTATCAACATAGTGTCCTTAGCAATCTTTTTAACATGTCAATCTGGTCATGTCCCTTACCTGTCAAAATCCTCCAATGATGCCCCATTTCATATAGTAAAAGTCAAATCCCTCACCATAGTCTACTCTCTCTCTCTGCCTTTATCCCTATGACTCTCATCTCTTCCCTTTCCACTCCAGTCCACTTCCTTGAAAAAAGTCAGGCACACTCTCACCTGAGTACCTGTTCTGTAGTAAATCATGTAACGGGCTTCACTCACCTCCAACAAATACTTACTCAAAAGTTACTTCATCAGTGAGGAATAATACAATTTTAAAAATTGAAAATCAAAATGAACTCCTCCTCTTAGTACCTACTGTCATCCAATATACCTGCTTGCTATCCTTCACAATATTGCTCACCTTCCAATGTAATATAACTGAATTATTCCAGTCACTGTCTGTCTTCCTAGGGGTGAGGTGAAACTGGCTCAGACCAGCTCAAGGTCTGACTGAACGTACTTGCCGAGCTCTCTGGCATCGGTAGCTTGAAATTACATTACAGTAGGGGTAGCAGCCATGAAAGAGACCCCACGTCCAAGGTAAGAGAAGCCCAGTAAGATGTAGGCGCTGAGAGAGGGCATCAGAGCAGACAGACTGAAGTCAAAATCTCAGACAACTAGCCAATCTGATCACATGGACCACAGCTTGTCTAACTCAATGAAACTAAGCCATGCTGTGTGGGGCCACCCACAATGGATGGGTCATGGTGGAGAGGCCTGACAGAATCTGGTCCACTGGAGAAGGGAATGGCAAACCACTTTAGTATTCTTGCCTTGAGAACCCTTCAAACAGTTTGAAAAGGTAAAAAGATAGGACACTGAAAGATAAACTCCCCAGGTTGGTAGGTATCCAATATGCTACTGAGGATCAGTGGAGAAATAACTTCAGAAAGAATGAAGGGATGGAGCCAAAGCAGAAACAACACCCAGCTGTGGATGGGGCTGGTGATGGAAGCAAGGTCCAATGCTGAAAAGAGCAATATTGCATAGAAACCTGGAATGTTAGGTCCATGAATCAAGGCAAACTGGAAGTGGTCAAACAGGAAACGGCAATAGTGAACGTCGACATTCTAGGAATCAGCTAACTAAGATGGACTGGAATGGGTGAATTCAACTCAGGTGACCATTATATCTACTACTGTGGGCAGGAATCCCATAGAAGAATTTGAGCAGTCATGATAGTCAACAAAAGAGTCTGAAATGCAGTACTTGGATGCAATCTCAAAAACGACAAGGCAAACCATTCAATATCATGGTAATCCAAGTCTATGCCCCAACCAGTAATGTTGAAGAGGCTGAAGTTGAACCGTTCTATGAAGATCTACAAGACCTTTTAGAACTAACACCTTAAAAAGATGTCCTTTTCATTATAGGGGACTGGAATACAAAAGTAGGAAGGTAAGAAATGCCTAGAGGAATATGCAAATTTGGCCTTGGAGGACAGAATGAAGCAGGGCAAAGGCTAATAGAATTTTGCAAAGAGAACGTACTGGTCATAGCAAACACCCTCTTCCAACAACACAAGAGAAGACTCTACACATGGACATNGTCACCCTGCGCCGAGATCCTGGCTGTGTTCCGCCATCAGCTAGCGATGAGTTCTGGGCTCTGTGCCGCGTTTGCCCTGCACAGATTTCTGGGCTGTGTGCTACGGTCACACTTCACAGAGTTTCGGGCAATGTGCCGCGGTAGCCCTGTGCCGAGGTCTGGGCTGTGTTCCACGGTTGGCTGTCGATGATTTCCGAGCAGTGTGCCACAGTTTCCCTTCACTGAATTTCAAGCTGTGTGACACAGTGGCCCTGGGCCGAGGTCCAGGTTGTGTCCCACAGTTGCCCGTCCCCGTGGTATGGCCTGTGTGCCGCGGTCGCCCAGTGCAGAGGTCCGGGCTGTGTTCCGCGGTTGGCTAGCAATCAGTTCCAAGCTCTGTGCCATGGTTGCCTTACACTGATTATTGGGCTTTCTGCCGCGGTCGCCCTTCACTGAGTTTTGGGCTGTGTGCCGCGGTCGCCCTTAGCCGAGGTCCATGCTGTGTGCTGCGGTCACCTGTGCCAAGGTCCGGCCTGTGTGCCGCGGTCGCCCTGTGCCGAGGTCCGGGCTCTTCTGCGCCATCGGCTGGAGATGCGTTCTGTCCTGTTTGCCATGGTCGCCCTGCATCGAGGTCCGGGCTTTGTTCCACGGTCGGCTAGCGACCAGTTCCGAGCTCTGTACCCCAGTCGCCCTGCACAGATTTCTGGTCTGTGTGCCACGGTCTCCCTTCAGTGAGGTTTGGGCTTTGTGTCACGGTCCCCCTGTGCTGAGTTTCAGGCTGTGTGCCATGTTAGGCTTATGCCGAGGTCCGGGATGTGTGCCGCAGTGCTTTGCACTGAGTTTTGGGCTGTGTGCCACAGTTGCCCTGCTCCGATATCCAGTCTGTGTGCCACGGTCGCCATCTCCCGAGGTCGGTGCTGTGTGCCAGGGTCGCCTTGTGCCGAGGTCCGTGCTGTGTGCCTTGGTCACTCTTCACTGAGTTTCGGGCTGTGTGCCCCGGTCGCCCTGCACTGATGTCCAGGCTGTGTTCTGCCCTTGGCTTGCAAAGAGTTCTGGGCTCTGTCCCGCGTTCCCTCTGTGCC
>SJYV01026595.1:445947-493207 GCA_006410875.1 Neotragus pygmaeus | reverse complement strand
GCAGAGGAACCAGATATCAAATTGCCATCGTTCACCCAGATCATTGAAAAAGCAAGAGAGTTCCAGAAAACCATCTATTTCTGCTTTATTGACTAGGCCAAAGCCTTTGATGTGTGGATCACAATAAACTATGGAAAATTATTAAAGAGATGGGAATACCAGACCACCTGACCTACCTCTTGAGAAACCTGTATGAAGGTCAGGAAGCAACAGTTAGAACTGGACATGGAACAACAGACTGGTTCCAAATAGGAAAAGGAGTACATCAAGGCTGCATATTGTTACCCTGCTTATTTAACTTATATGCAGAGTACATCATGAGAGACGCTGGGCTGGAGGAAGCACAAGCTGGAATTAAGATTGCTGGGACAAATATCAGTAACCTCAGATATGTAGAGACACCACCCTTTTAGCAGAAAGTGAAGAACTAAAGAGCCTCTTGATGAAAGTGAAAGAGGAGAGTGAAAAAGTTGGTTTAAAGCTCAACATTCAGAAAACTAAGATCATGGCATCTGGCCCCATCACTTCATGGAAAATAGATAGGGAAACAGTGGCTGACTTTATTTTTCTGGGCTCCCAAATCACAGCAGATGATGATTGCAGCCATGAAATTAAAAGATGTTTACTCCTTGGAAGGAAAGTTATGACCTACCTAGGCAGCATATTAAAAAGCAGAGACATTACTTTGTCAACAAAGATCTGTCTAGTCAAGGCTATGGTTTTTCCTATGGTCATGTATGGATGTGAGAGTTGGACTATAAAGAAAGCTGAGCACTGAAGAATTGATGCTTTTGAACTGTGGTGTTGGAGAAGACTCTTGAGAGTCCCTTGGACTGTAAGGAGATCCAACCAGTCCATCCTAAAGGAGATCAGTCCTGGGTTTTCATTGGAAGGACTGATGTCGAAGTTGAAAGTCCAATATTTTGGCCACCTGATGTGAAGAGCTGACTCATTTGAAAAGAACCTGATGTCAGGAAAGATTTAAGGCAGGAGGAGTAGGGGATGACAGAGGATGAGATGGCTTTATGGCATCACCGAATCAATGGACATGAGTTTGGGTAAACTCTGGGAGTTGGTAATGGACAGGGAGGCCTGGTGTGCTGTGGTTCATGGGGTCACAAATAGTCGGACAAGACTGAGCAACAGAACTGAACTTTGGAGTATTACATCACAGAAAACAGCAAATACTATAAATCAGAGCTTTTTGTTTTCTGGTTGTTAAAATTTTACCAGCACAATGCGGGTCTTCACCTTCTAGAACAACTTTATCTCCCAAATGTTTAGAGCAGGGATTTCTTTATTTCTGTTTATTTTATTCACTGATCTTTCGCTAGCGCTTAGAATAACACCTAATATTTACTAGATACTTAAGAAATTAGGAAATGAATGAGTAGAGAGTTGTGTATGACCTTTCACTTTTCAGCAAATATGCTGAGTCATGCTACAAAGTATTCAATGTTTAAAGAAAAGGATAGATTTCTGAATAAGCTCAATATTGTAATGTATTTTCTGATATACATATACATTATATTTTTAATATGTTGTTTAAGAATGTTGCATCCCTATTTATCAGTAAAATTATCTGGATGGTTCCTAGCTTATGCTGCTTTAGGTTGAGTTTTCATCTCACAGTTATATTAAACTATTATAAGAATCAGGAAGAATTATTTCAACTTTTATTTCCTAAAATGCTTGTATGATATTGGAATTATATGTTTCATGAGTATTTGGTAGAATTAGCCTATGAAACTATTAGAGATTTCTTTAGCAGAAGATTTAATACAATTTTCTTAATAAGTTTAAGACTATTGATAGTTTNATTATAAGAATCAGGAAGAATTATTTCAACTTTTATTTCCTAAAATGCTTGTATGATATTGGAATTATATGTTTCATGAGTATTTGGTAGAATTAGCCTATGAAACTATTAGAGATTTCTTTAGCAGAAGATTTAATACAATTTTCTTAATAAGTTTAAGACTATTGATAGTTTTTATTTCATCTTAAATTTACTTCTGCTACATATATTTTTCTAGGAAGTCTTTCCCTGCAGATACTCTTTGAATTTATTAGCATATCATTATTTTAATCTGTGCCACATCTGTGGTTATGGCCCATTTTTCCACACCTAATATTGTTTATTTAGCTTTTTCTCTCTAGTTAATCTGGAAAATTTAATTGTCCACTTTGTCAACTCAAAGAACACACTTTGTCTTTTTTGATCTTTTTTCCACTAAATCTTTATTTTACTATTTCATTAATTTACAATCATTATTTTTAAAAATCATTTTCTTCATAATTTTTTATTTGATGTGGTGGGCAAAATTCTAAAAATGGTTGCATGTCCTAATTCCCTGAACTTGTGAACTTAATGAGATGGCACTCCCATCATTATGTTATGCTAAACGGCACAGTTGAATTTAAGGTACGGAGATTATCTGAATGTGTATAATATCATCACATAAACCTTTTAAAGGCAGAGAGTTTCTACACCTGGCAGCAGAAGAGAGAGAGAGATTGGAAACATGCGAGCAATTTAATGTGTCATGGCTGGGATTATAAATGCAGCCGAATGTGTCCATATATCTGAGTTCTGACCATTACTATGAGAGGAAAGGTGCTGGGGAAAGCTCCAGAGTGCTTTCCTGAAGACAAGATGCTTGCCCTGGAATTTCTCATTCCCACAAATTTCTATTGGTAAGAAACAGTGAATGTTTATATAATATTGGAAAACATATTGAGAATGGCAGGGGCTCTCTTCAACTTCAAGAGCACTTCTACCTAGAACTTTAAGGGAGGAAGATATAAACCCATTTTATTTAAATCACTGTGTTTTACAGTCTCTTGATAATAGCAGCTTAGTTTGTACCCTATCACAATATATTTAAAAATTTCTTACTTATATGTCTTTTGATTTCTCTTTCAAATTTTCTATTTCAACATTCTATGCTTCATTCTATTGTTATTCTACATTATCAGATCAAAATCCAGTTTGCTATTTCCCACTACAGCTGTGTCTAATTGAATGTCTATTCTACCCAGTGAATTTTAATTTTAATCACTGTGCTTTCCAACTGTAGTCAGTTCTTTTGCAAATATGTCCCTGTTGATTTTAATACTATATACCCATTTATGATATGTCTAAGAGTCTCTTTAGCTCTTTAAAAATATCAAATCTACTAATAATCCACAAGGCAAAAGATATGATACTGAAAGATGAACTCACCAGGTCACTATGTACCCAATACACTATTGGAGAAGAGTGGAGAAATAACTCCAGTAAGAATGAAGAGACAGAGCCAAAGCAAAAACAATGCCCAGTTGTGGATATAACTGGTGATGGAAGTAAAGTCTGATGCCATAAGGAACAATACTGCACAGGAACCTGGAATGTTAGAGCCATGTATCATGGCAAATTAAAAGTGGTCAAACAGGAGACGGCAAGAGTGAACATTGACATCTTAGGAATCAGCGAACTAAAATGGACTGGAATGGACACATTTAATTCAGATGACCATTATATCTACTGCTGTGGGCAAGAATCCCTTAGAAGAAATGGAGTAGCCCTCAGAGTCAACAAAAGACAATACAGTACTTGGGTGCAGTTTCAAATGACAGAACAATCTGTTCATTTCCAAGGCAAAACATTCAATATCACAGTATTCCAAATCTATGCCCTAACCAGTAATGCTGAAGATGCTGAAGTTGAACGGTTCTATGAAGACCTACAAGACCCTCTAGATAAAACCCAAAAAAGATGTTCTTTTCATCACTAGGGACTGGAATGCCAAAAATAGGAAATCAAGAGATACCTGGAGTAATAGGCAAATTTGACCTTGGAGTACAAAAATGAAGTCGGGCAAAGGCTAAGAGAGAATGCACTGGTCATAACAAACACCCTCTTCCAACAACACAAGAGAAGACTCTACACATGGACATCAACAGATGGTCAATACCAAAATCAGATTGATTATATTCTTTGCAGCCAAAGATGGAGAAGCTCTATACAGTCAACAACAACAACAACAAAAAAAACAAAGTCCAGGAGTTGACTGTGGCTCAGATTATGAACTCCTTATTGCCAAATTCAGACTTAAATTGAATTAAAGAAAACCACTACACCATTCAGGTATGACCTACATCAAATTCCTTACGATTATATGGTGGAAGTGAGAAACAGACTCAAGGGATTAAATATGATAGGCAGAGTGCCTGAAGAAATATGGACAGAGATTTGTGACACTGTATAGAGATCAGGAATCAAAACCATCCCCAAGAAAAAGAAATGCAAAGAGGCAAAATGGTTGACTGAGGAGGCATTACAAATAGTTGAGAAAAGAAGAGAAGCTAAAGGCAAAGGAGAAAAGGAAAATTATATCCATCTGAATCCAGAGTTCCAAAGCAAGCAGAGATAAGAAAGCTTTCCTCAGTGACCGGAAGATCAATGATCAAAAGATATAGAGGAACAATAGAAAGGGAAAGACTAGAGATCTCTTCGAGAAAATTAGAGATATCAAGGGAACATTTTATGCAAAGATAGGCTGAATAAAGGACAGAAATGGTATGGACCTAACAGAAGCAGAAGATATTAAGAAGAAAAAAGATCTTCATGACCCAGTTAACCATAATGGTGTGATCACTCACCTAGAGCCAGATATCCTGGAGTTCGAAGTCAAGTAGGTCTTAGGAAGCATCACTATGAACAAAGCTAGTGGAGGTGATGGAATTCCAGTTGAGCTATTTCAAATCCTGAAAGATGATGCTGTGAAAGTGCTGCACTCAATATGCCAGCAAATTTGGAAAACTCAACAGTGGCTACAGGACTGGAAAAGGTCAATTTTCATTCCAATCCCAAAGAAAGGTAATGCCAGAGAATGTTCAAACTACTGCACAACTGCACTCATCTCACATATTAGCAAAGTAATGCTCAAAATTCTCCTAGCCACGCTTCAACAGTACATGAACTGTGAACTTCCAGATGTTCAAGCTGGTTTTAGAAAAGGCAGATCAATCATAGACCAAATTTCCAACATCTGTTGGATCATAGAAAAAAACAACAGAATTCCAGAAAAACACCTACTTCTGCTTTATTGACTATGCCAAAGCCTTTGACTGTGTGGATCACAACGAACTGGAAAATTCTTCAAGAGATGGGAATACCAGACCACCTGACCTGCCTTCTGAGAAATCTGTATGCAGGTCAATAGTTAGAACTGGACATGGAAAAACAGACCGGCTCCAAAAAGGAAAACGAATGCTTCAAGGCTGTATATTGTTACCCTGCTTATTTAATTTATATCAGAGTACATCATGCAAAATGCCAGGCTGGATGAAGCACAAGCTGGAATCAAGATTTCCAGGAGAATTATCAGTAACCTCAGATATACAGATGACACCACCCTTAGGGCAGAAATGGAAAAAAAACAAAAACAAAAAAACTAAAGAGCCTCTTGATGAAAGTGAAAGAGGAGACTGAAAAAGCTGGCTTAAAACTCAACATTCAGAAAACTAAGATCATGACATCTGGTCCTATCACTTCATGGCGAAGAGTCAGACACAACTGAGCAACTGAACTGAACTGAGTAATTCCCAAATTGGTAGTGTTTGATGTCCTGTTTCTGTGGTTAGTTATTTCTGTTATATTTTGCTTACGATGGTTAGTGTAATGATTTGCTGAATAACTTCTTACTGTGAACACATGTCCCCCAGAACTTGATCAGTGAGAGTTTGTTGAGATGAGATCTAGGTTTAAAATACATTATTCCAGAGAAGATAATCATTCAGTACTGACTAATTCTGGAGTACTAAACCACATTTCTTTGGGTGGGTTAGGAGGCATAGAAAGTGTGATTTCTAAGCCTCAAAACTTCAAAGAGAGGGTTTGTGGTTTAAAATTCTCATAAAGTGTTAATTTATTTTTTCAATATCATCCTGCAGGCAGGATGTCTCAAACTGTAGGAACATTTATGCTTTCCATTTGGCCACTGAGAGTGTTGACCCTAATGTACCTGAAAAGTGAAATTGTTAGTCGCTCAGTCTGACTCTTTGCGACCTCATGGACTGTAGCACATCAGGCTCCTCTGTCCATGGAATTCTCCAGACAAGAAAACTGGAATGGGTAGAGCCAGTCCCTTCTCCAGTAGATCTTCCCAACCCAGGGATCAAACCTGGGTCTTCTTGCATTGCAGGCAGATTCTTTACTATCTAACCCACCAGCAAAGCCCATTAATGTGCCTGGACTCATAGAGTTGTTACAATTTGTCATGTTAAGTCATCAGGAATGAACACAATTCCCCCAGAGCAAATGTCAGTTCTTGTTTTCTCCCTTTGATTTGGGCTTTCTCAAATTTCATTTCTTGCTATACATATAAACATCTATATTTCCAGATAAGCTTCAAATTTTCTATGTATGGGTATGTATCATTATGTAAAATTATCTTTTGGGGTTTTGGGGAGGTTATTTTCTGTTTTCTTTATAGAATATAACTTCCTGATTAGTCTTATTTACAGCTATATTTCCAAGACTAACAATGCTTCACACATAGAAAATGCTCAATAGAAATTCTCAAATTAAAAATAATAAATGTAAATTTATTATAAATGTAAATATAAATGCACTTATACATTTATACACACATATAAATGTATTCAGTTCAGTTCAGTTCAGTCGCTCAGTTGTGTCCGACTCTTTGCTACCCCATAAATCACAGCACACAGGCCTCCCTGTCCATCACCAACTCCTGGAGTTCACTCAAACTCACATCTTATTACATGCACTTAAATATGTGTTATACATGTTTGCACATCTATTTGTGTGTGTATGTGTGTGTTCAGTTCAGTTGTTCAGTCATGTCTGACTCTTTGCAGCCCCATGGACTGCAGTACACCAGGCTTCCTTGTCCATAACGAACTTCGAGAGCCTACCCAAACTCACGTCCATCAAGTCAGTGATGCCATCCAACCATCATATCCTCTGTTTTCCCCTTCTCCTCCCACCTTCAATCTTTCCCAGCATCAGGGTCTTTTCCAATGAGTCAGTTCTTTGCATCAGGTGGCCAAAGTATTGGAGTTTCAGCTTCAGCATCAGTCCTTCCAATGAGTATTCAGGACTGATTCCCTTCAGGATGGACTGGTTGGATCTCCTTGCAGTACAAGGGACTCTCAAGAGTCTTTTCCAACACCACAGTTCAAAAGCATCAATTCTTTAGCGTTCAGCTTTCTTGATGGTCCAACTCTCACAGCCATACATGACTACTGGAAAGATCATAGCTTTGACTAGACAGACCTTTGTTGGCAAATAATGTCTCTGCTTTTTAATGTGCTATCTAGGTTGGTTATAACTTGTCTTCCAAGGAGGAAGCATCTTAATTTCATGGCTTCAGTCACCATCTGCAGCGATTTTGGAGCCCAGGAAAATAAAGTCTGTCACTGTTTCCACTGTTTCCCCGTCTATTTGCCATGAAGTGATGGAACTGGATGCCATGATTTTAGTTTTTTGAATATTGAGCTTTAAGGCAGCTTTGTGTATGTGTGTGTGTGTCCATTTGTACCTATATAATTTGAATTTGAGCCATTTCTTAAACAACCTAATCAATCATAAAACATTGTAATCATAATGTATATTAAACATGATGAGTAAGATTAAATATTAAGAAATTCCTTACATTGAGTGTTTGGTAAAAAACGCAGATGAGAGTTTTCTGGACAAAATTGGTTACTAACATGACAGACACAGCAGACAAACATGTACTTTTAAAGTCCTGAGTTATTGTAATATATATAGTCACTGAATGTTAATCTTAATTTCAGGTTGTCATTCAGGTTTGCATCCTTAACGCCTCATTTCTCTGGTGGCTTTGAAAGGTGCTGTATTAGAGATTGTCACTTGGAGGCTTGAGGCACCTGGAGTTACTGTAGTATGACTGACGTGAGCATTGAACGGTCCTTCATAGTCTCTGCCAGCAGGCCTTTATCCTGAGTAAAGGGAGTAGATTAGATAATTGGATGGTTCAGCAACAATTCATGTATGTGTATTTGATGGAAGCAAAAACATGTGTTCAAGAATGCAAATTTGAGGATGAACTCTGTTTGCCGTGGAAAGAACGTTGGAACTGGGGTTTGGAGACTTAAGTTTAAGCCTAGCTTATCCTCTTACTAAGGTGATTCACTTAACCCTTCTGGACCTCAGTCAATTCACTGTAAATGAAAAGGATCCTGTAGTAAAGGTCCCTTCCAATTCTGCAATTCCATTATCAAACATTTCACAAACTCATAGACCCTTCTGAAGATGAAATAAAGTCTTAGAATAAGTTATTCCTCTTCTGTACTATGTAGTGTAAGGTAAGCCTTTGCTATAATTTTTTCGACAATAGTATTATAAATACATGATGCCTGTCCCCAAGTGCTTCCCCAAAGTGGATGGTAATATAACTGAAGACAGAGCTGTACATAGAAAATAATAACTTATTCTATCATCTTGAGGAAGCAAAGGTAGGGATCCCTTAGAGACATTTAGGGTAACTTGGTACTATCTCTAATCTAACTTGATGCATGAGTTATTGGANGGGCAGGAGGAGAAGGGGACGATTGAGGATGAGATGGCTGGATGGCATCACAGACTCGATGGACATGAGTATGAGTGAACTCCGAGAGATGGTGATGAACCTGGAGGCCTGGTGTGCTGCAATTCATGGGGTCGCAGGGAGTCGGACATGACTGAGCGACTGAACTGATGAACTGAGTGCATTGTGATAGTATCAGCAGGGGTGAGAGGGACAAAGAAATTAGTTATGAAAATGAACTAATCTTGTCCCCTTGTCTTTTATAGAGTCTTAGCATTTCACTGAAAAATGTGGCCAAAGAAGTGAGTCACAACCTAAGGAAGTTCATCCTAAAAAGCAATGTAGATGGCTGGTCAAAAATGGACCATGTTCCCAGCTTTCTACTCCTCTGCTCCTTTCACCTCCCCTTTGTTTATGACATGTTCTGAACACATTTATTTCACAAGATTATTACAGAGATTCCCTCAGGATCATTGCCCATATCAACCCACTCATGGTGTTATATTGAGAAATCTAGCTCACAAGAAACATGAGAAAATATCATCTTTCACACCATGCCATAGAACTCCTTCCCTTTCATTCAATGTCTGGGATCCACATTCTGGCCCCAAGCCCAAATATTACACTTTCACTTCCTATTTTTTTGAATGTTCAGTTCTCCTTGTGAGTATTAAAAGCATCCTCCCTTCTTCTCATTGCCTTGTGTAGGACAAAACTAATTTCCATTTTCAATCTGATATCTGTCCTCTGCAAGAATCTATGCTCATCTACTCTCTAGAGATACACAAAAATTTGACTAAAAATGAGTCATGAATTTCTCTTTAAGTCTTAGATATAAGAAGCCTAGATTATCAGGGAATGTATACAGAAAGGATGCTTTGTATAAGGCAGCAGGTGGATGGTACAGATGCAAAAGACTAGCGAAGGAACTTGGCTCCTTCACGCCTCTTCTACGTAAGGGCAGTGGTAGTTTGGAAGTTACAAATTATAGGGTGCTACAGTCATCTAAACTTGGAGGTATGTGAGAGGGTGGCATGCAGGAAGTGACGAATGCTTAAAAATATTAAAAAGGGCATCCAAGGCAGCTCTTAGCTGTGATCAGCCACTCACACTTCCTATTCCTCCTCCGAGACCTGGATCCTCAAGGATAACCCAAGACTTGAAATTTTCATGACTCCATTTTCAGAATAGATCAGAGTGCTTTGCGCTTTTACCATTTCATGTACAAACTTCTAACTCCTCTGTAACATAGCCATCTGTTTATGTTACAGTGCCTTTTATTAGGTTATTAATTATTTGAATACAGGGCATGCATTTAAATAATCTATGAAAATGTGGCTACCTAGGAAAATGTGTGATGCTTGATGGATGCTCATAAAAATGATCCTTGAATAACTAAATGCAAGGATAAAGAGTGTAGTGTTTATTGGACTCATTCTGCATGAATGGAAGTTTAGACTTGGACCATAATGTTTTACTGGTTCTGAAACTTCTCTGTTTTCCCAAGGAAGTGTTAGGAGTGAAGGGAGTAATAATTACTGAAACTTCTGAAGTCCTCTGTTCCCCCCAAACCTGCCCACAAAATGTTTTTTGTTACACATTCTTATCACTTTCACTTTTCACTTTCATGCATTGGACAAGGAAATGGCAACACACTCCAGTGTTCTTGCCTGGAGAANAAGGGAGTAATAATTACTGAAACTTCTGAAGTCCTCTGTTCCCCCCAAACCTGCCCACAAAATGTTTTTTGTTACACATTCTTATCACTTTCACTTTTCACTTTCATGCATTGGACAAGGAAATGGCAACACACTCCAGTGTTCTTGCCTGGAGAATCCCAGGGTTGGGGGAGTCTGGTGGGCTGCCGTCTATGGGGTCGCACAGAGTCGGACACGACTGAAGTGACTTAGCCTATTTACTTGGTTTTGATAGGAAAATTTACTTGATAACTAAAAGGGACATGGTCCCACTAATCACTTGTCATTACTGATATTTGGTAACTTTGAATGAAATAACATTTACATTTCTTGAATGTCTACTCTTTTGTAGATACTTGATAAGCACTTGATAAATAAAAACTCTATTTTCCCCCAAACCCTGCAAAATAAGTATAATTTTGTCTGTTTTATAGAGGATGGGATTGAAGCACAGTTATTTGTCACAAATGACACATATTTTAGCTGTGTCTATTAAATGACAGAGCCAATTTTTTTAATGGCTTGTATATACTGGATTCTTGATTCAGAGATTATACTAAAAGTTTTGAATGATTGTCAGTGCAAACACATTTCCTGCTAATGAACTGTCAGTTTATTTTAAATGGAAAATAATTTCATTGACCTCAGGAATTAAATATTAAGTATTTGTTGTGATGAAAGGCTTGAGATATAAAGTAAAAGTATTCTCATATACCAGTCATGAATGGGCATGTGATGATTCATGTGTCACAGTCAGGTTTGGGAAGGTGGGTAATTATGACTCCATATGACCTATAGTACATATCAGAACTGGATCCCCACTGATTTGGGGATGGCCAGGTAGGAATGACAACCACAATATTAACAGTAACACATATATCCCATGCCATATTTGTTTTCTTTATCTATTAACTATTTTTGGAGCACTTACATCTTACATGCCAGACACTGTGTGAGTTGCTGAAAATATATTCATTTAACCCCATTTATGTTTCTATAATCACTTATTTGCTTCCTATACCCACAGGAAGGTGGGTAGACATGATCTAGGTTCTTATCTGCTCTTTATTTGGACAAAAATCTTCTGACCAGCTGTTTGTCTGTAAATCTCCGCTTGTTCTCATTGTATTCAGACTTAAGCTCAGTCTTTCTCCTCCATTGCAAAAACCCTGATTGCAGTCCTTAAATAAATTCTTCCATACTATCTTTAACAAGTGACACAATTTTTCTAACACTACCCACTGCTCTTTGGATGATATTCTGGACCTGTAACATGGATTACAAGGCTCCTTGTAATCAGTCATCCATATCTCCAAAGAGACTGAAGACCTGCCTGAAACCTCTCTCAGCTAGTTTACTCAACCCTCTTCCTACTTATATACCCATTCCACACTATGTCAGGTTGGATTACAACTCCTAGTTAATTGTCAGTTTCGTAACTAACCCCTGAACTTTTCAAGGAAAGGGATTTAAATATATCTATCTTTGTTTCCATGACACCTCTTACAACACTGAGAGAACTAAATATTTTTCAAAAATCTGATGACTATTTAAACATGATCTTCACCTTTAAGATTTGTTCATTTAAAGTGATTTCATAAGCTCCACAATCATGGAGGCATTTGATGGCACTGTAGCTGATGATTTATGCCTTTTACAAGGTGTTATTTTGAATGAGTGATTATTTCAATTTATTTACTTCAACTGGTCACACTCTAATTTCATCAAGGCACTCTAGCCCTTCTGCACAAAGGCTCAGACACAGAAATATGTGCAATTCATAGCAAGTAGCTTCTTCCCTCATTCCTTAGTCTGTTCACTTTCTTGCCTTCTACCTCCCTTTCCCATCTACCTCCCTTTACTTCTTGCTCTTTTCCATACTTTTTCCCCCCTTGTTAAGATTATCTGACTCTGATTATTATGATAGAGTTTTCCAAAGATTCACCATCAGAATGCTTTATCTGACATTTAACATATTATTAAGGTAGTAGGACAAGGCTCGAAGGTCATAGTTTGGATTTAAAGCTTAAAGGTTTTCATAATGTTTAGTAAAGGTATCATAAATGTCATCTCTCCAGAACTAGCACTTCCATAGTCAATGCCAATTGGATTTATTCAGGACTTAGATTTCTTTAGCTTTCCCATGCAGCAATTGTCAAAAAAAGATTTCAGTTTCCAAGAAATTATTTTGTCCAGCACAACTTACTCCTTTAACTAACATGGTCAAATGCTCTCGACCATAAATGCACTGTCCAGTCACAGGGAAGAGAAAAAGAATTGAGAAACATGACAAAGGTCTACATTGGTTCTCTCGCCAGTGTTCATTAATTTCCACATCAATACCATCCTCGGCGGGAAGATTCCTATACGTCTGGGTTATCACAAGGATTTAAAGCGTAACGTGTGTGTGTGTTAGTCACTCAGTTCTGTCCAACTCCTTGTGACCCCATGAACTGTAGCCTACCAGGCTCTCCTGTCCATGGAATTCTCCAGGTAAGGATACTGGAATGGGTTGCCACTGCCTTTTCCAGAAGATCTTCCCAATCCAAAATCAAACCCTCCTGCATTGCAAGCAGACTGTTTATTGTCTGAGCCACCAGGAACACCTCTGAAGTGTAACATACTAAATAAAATTGGAAATAACTGAAATATACAAATATTTTTTGCAATCCATCATGTTTACAAAAATAAAGCCATCAAGACACCCAATAAATTAGTCTTGATGAGATTTGTAATGAGGCATTAAAGATAAGCTGAGTAAACTATTGAAATGCTAGAAAAATATATTACAACATATCTAGTCATACTCCGTATTTTATGCAAACAATCAGACAAGAAATATTTTTAAACAAACAGAAATTTAAATCTTAAAAGAAACTACACAAAACAGATTTAATATTTTTGATTACCTGCTGCTGCTGCTGCTAAGTCGCTTCAGTCATGTCTGACTCTGTGCGACCCCATAGACGACAGCCCACCAGGCTCCCCCATCCCTGGGATTCTCCAGGCANTAAAAGAAACTACACAAAACAGATTTAATATTTTTGATTACCTGCTGCTGCTGCTGCTAAGTCGCTTCAGTCATGTCTGACTCTGTGCGACCCCATAGACGACAGCCCACCAGGCTCCCCCATCCCTGGGATTCTCCAGGCAAGAACATTGGAGTGGGTTACCATTTCCTTCTCCTTTGATTACCTAGTAGAGTTCAAAGCCATTAAGCCCTGAGTAGGAATTATATGGCTGGAAAGAAAACATTTTTCTTTTTGGTACTGAAATCCAATGGTTCTGTTTTTATTACCAGTGAAAATTAAAGACTTTTAGTATAAATGAAGTCATATTTAGCTTTTTAAAATTCCAGGGCAGTATGGAGTTTAATATACTTCTTTAGTTTCTGGAGAAAGCTGCTCGTTACAAGAGCTAATAGAAGAAAAAAATAATTACTCCTATTGTTGGTTCAATGGTGCACCCAGAAATCTCATTTTGTCAAACTGTCAGAACTGTTGATAAGATTTTTAAACAGATGATAGAGGATCACTTTCTGGGCAAATATCCTCATTTCTTTAAAAAAGCCAAAGTGATGCTATTTTTTTGTAATGGGATGGAGTTGCATAGGATAGCAAGACTAACTCAGTGATACCATCTTATGGAAAAATCTGAACAAACTTTTGGGACAACCGAATATAATTTGTAATTGGGCGCAGAGTCTGCTCCAAGTATGACAGTCCTGCATTGAACTCACTGACACTAGATAATTCTGAGATGGAGTATGAAGGCTCTGTATGTTTCTATAAGAGTACAAACCAGTCAATCCTAAAGGAAATCAGCCCTGAATATTCAAATACTTTGGCTACCTGATATGAAGAGCTGCCTCATTGGAAAACACCTTGATGCTGGGAAAGATTCACAGCAAGAGGAGAAGGGGCAATGAAGGAGGAGAGGGTTGGATGCTATCACTGACCCAATGGACATGAGTTTGAGCAAACTCTGTGAGATAGTGAAGGACAGAGAAGGCTGGGGTGCTGCAGTTTGTGGGGTTGCAAAGAGTCTGATTGCAACCTAGCGACTAAACAACAACAAAGTGAACAAAGGGGCTTCCCTGGTGGCTCAGTGGTAAAGAATCCACTTGCCAATTCAGGAGATGTGAGTCCAATCCCTGGAAAATACCCCGGAGAACGAAACGGCAACCCACTCCAAGATTCTTGCTTGAGAAATCCCACGGACAGAAGAGACTAGTGGGCTACAGTCTGCAGGGAGTTGAAAAGAGTCGGACACGACTGAGCAGGTAAACAAACAACAGGAGAAAAAAGAGTCAGTATAAGCTCTCCCCCACCAAATCACTGCTTTCAGAAAGGTGTCTGCTTTCAGTATCTCTCTTATCTCCAAAACCTCACAGTATGCATGGACTTCCCTTTTCTCTGCCACACATTGGCAGACATTGGCTTCAGAAGATAACTGAATGACATTGACTTCATTTCATTTTCTCCAGCACAAAAGTTATATCACAAATGGCAACAGGAGCTGAACATTCAGAGGGGAGGGAGGACAAACAAACTTTGGTCCAAGTTCTTCCTACACCATGGCNCTTTCATTATTTATTGACACATCTTCTCAACTAGATATTGGCTGATTCTTAGAAATATGAAGATAGAAACTAAAATCAATACCTTTAAAGAGCATGCTTATTGAGGGGGTTAGGCATGCAGAGATGTGAAGTAACTTTGACTTCTGATGGTGGAAAAATGATGATGTTGTCAGAGAAGAACCAAAGGCTGAGTAATAGCATACCATATAAGATGCATTGGAACCACAAAAGATGCATTGGAACCGTATGAGATACACTGGAACCATAAGATACAACAACAAAGTGAACAAAGGGGCTTCCCTGGTGGCTCAGTGGTAAAGAATCCACTTGCCAATTCAGGAGATGTGAGTCCAATCCCTGGAAAATACCCCGGAGAACGAAACGGCAACCCACTCCAAGATTCTTGCTTGAGAAATCCCACGGACAGAAGAGACTAGTGGGCTACAGTCTGCAGGGAGTTGAAAAGAGTCGGACACGACTGAGCAGGTAAACAAACAACAGGAGAAAAAAGAGTCAGTATAAGCTCTCCCCCACCAAATCACTGCTTTCAGAAAGGTGTCTGCTTTCAGTATCTCTCTTATCTCCAAAACCTCACAGTATGCATGGACTTCCCTTTTCTCTGCCACACATTGGCAGACATTGGCTTCAGAAGATAACTGAATGACATTGACTTCATTTCATTTTCTCCAGCACAAAAGTTATATCACAAATGGCAACAGGAGCTGAACATTCAGAGGGGAGGGAGGACAAACAAACTTTGGTCCAAGTTCTTCCTACACCATGGCCCTTGTGAATTATCCTTTTGCTAGTTAGATCTGAGAACTTTAGTGAATTTTCCCAAAGCATGTTTAAATGTTATCTCAAAAGGTTTCAAATGATACCTGAAACATCAGAAGAGTCAAAATTATGTGAAGAAAAGTTCCTGTTAAAAACACTATCTCTTTTATAATTCCTTTATTTTGCTTTTCTTAAAACCATAGTATTGGGTTGGCTAAAAAGTTCATTTATACATCTTACAAAATATCTGAATGAGTTTTTTGACCAAGCCATTATGAAGAATGGGAAAGGTATTTTCCAAATATGACTAGAAAATGTCTCCCTGAAGCTCTGCACACACTGTGGAGAGAGGGGAACTCGGTGGTCAGCCACAGACCTGTAGGGCCATGCAGAGATACGGGAACACAGACAGCTAGAGACTGTGAAACCTGTAAAGGCCTGCTTACAAGTGTTGTCCCAGCCTCCTACCTGAGAACATGTCTGGTAAACAGAACCATACATAAGACCTGAAACTCCCTGAATTGTAAGAGTGGCTCATTGTGCTGAAACCATCTGTATACATATTTTGGTTTTCTTCTGGGGGTCTGGGACTTTGTGTGTGCTAGGCAGAAGGTGCCTAAGTGATCAGGCTTCAATAAACACCTGGGACTTTGAGTCCCCAACATGTGTCCCTGGCAGGGAACAGTTCTCACATGTTGCCATGACTCATCGCTGAGAGTTAAATCCTGTGTAATTCTACTGGGAGAAGATTCTTGGAAGCCAGCTCCTGAGGTCAGCCAGACTTCACCCTGTATATCATTCTCTCCCTCCACCCTTTTTGCATTTGCTTTGTATCCTCTCACTGGTAGTAAGTCCTAGTCATAAGCACAACTAATTTTTTTAAAGTATTTTTGTCGTTATTTTTTTTTTTAAATATTTTTTTACTTCACTGGGTCTTTGCTGTTGTGCATGGGCTTTCTCTGGTTGCACTGGCTTTCTTGTTGCAGAGCACCAGCTCGAGGGTGCCCTGGCTTCTGTAGCTGTGGAGCATGAGCTCAGTAGTTGTGGCATGAGGAATTAGTTGTTCCATCTTAGTTCCTCAACCGGATATCAAACCTGTATCCACTGCATTGGTAGGTAGATTCTTAACCACTGGATCACCATGGTGGTCCTGGAAGTACTTCTGGAAAGTTATTGGTTCTGGGGAATGGACTGGAAGATTTCCTACCTAGGACCCTTCTCCCAACATCTAAAAGGACTAAGCTGCTCATTTTCTTTTCTTAAATTCACTTTGTTTTTCCCTGTGCACATTTTAGTTTTAACTTAAAATAAGAAATAGATCTACAAAAAACTGTGCTTGTTCAGTCCATCAGTCTTGTCTGACTCTGTGACCCTATGGATTGGGTCTGTCTGTCCATGGGATTCTCCAGGAAAGAAGACTGAAGTGGGTTGCCATTTTCTTCCCCAGTAAGTTAGTCATGCAGTTGTGTCCAGCTCTTTTCAACCCCACAAACTGTAGCCTGCCAGGCTTCTCTGTCCATGGAATTCTCCAGGCAAGTATACTGGAGTGGATTGCCATTCCCTTCTCCAGAGGATCTTCCCTGGTCTGCTTCACAGGCAGATTCTTTACTGTTTGAGCCACCTTCTCCAGGGAATTTTATAAATCCAGGCACTGAACCCATGTCTCCTGCATTGGCAGGCAGATCTTTACCCCTGAGCCACCTGGGAAGCCCAAAAAGTTATTGTCCCATTTAGAACTCTTTTTTTCCAAATTTCTAAACTCATTTGTGTTTGTCTCCTTCAGTTTCTCCACCCCAGCATACTTTTGTCTCTCATGATGATCTGAAATAGAAGTGACAGAAGTTACACAATCCCATGAAAATACATACGGACACACAAGGAGAGAGGAAAAATAAAAAACAGTTCTCATATTCTTAGTATTTTCAGCTTGGATGGGAGCAAAATATTGTCAAGTCTCACAAGGATGCTTGTTATCCTGAAATATGAGGGAATATTTCTTGATTAGAGAAGTTTGAATTTCAGGGTGCTGGAGGTAAACTTCTAAACCTTCACCTTTTTCACTGGATTTGAATGTGAATTACAGAGGTTTGAAACTGACAGGGGTCAGGAAAACCTGCACAAAATGAGAGACTTGTGGCATTCTCAAACACACACAAAGAATATGCACATTTGTAAAGTTCTGCCAAACCCAAGATTTTGTTCCTGGAAAACATTCTGAGTTCCAGCTGTGTAGAACAAGGGCCATGGTGTAGGAAGAACTTGGACCAAAGTTTGTTTGTCCTCCCTCCCCTCTGAATGTTCAGCTCCTGTTGCCATTTGTGATATAACTTTTGTGCTGGAGAAAATGAAATGAAGTCAATGTCATNACAAGGGCCATGGTGTAGGAAGAACTTGGACCAAAGTTTGTTTGTCCTCCCTCCCCTCTGAATGTTCAGCTCCTGTTGCCATTTGTGATATAACTTTTGTGCTGGAGAAAATGAAATGAAGTCAATGTCATTCAGTTATCTTCTGAAGCCAATGTCTGCCAATGTGTGGCAGAGAAAAGGGAAGTCCATGCATACTGTGAGGTTTTGGAGATAAGAGAGATACTGAAAGCAGACACCTTTCTGAAAGCAGTGATTTGGTGGGGGAGAGCTTATACTGACTCTTTTTTCTCCTGTTGTTTGTTTACCTGCTCAGTCGTGTCCGACTCTTTTCAACTCCCTGCAGACTGTAGCCCACTAGTCTCTTCTGTCCGTGGGATTTCTCAAGCAAGAATCTTGGAGTGGGTTGCCGTTTCGTTCTCCGGGGTATTTTCCAGGGATTGGACTCACATCTCCTGAATTGGCAAGTGGATTCTTTACCACTGAGCCACCAGGGAAGCCCCTTTGTTCACTTTGTTGTTGTNAAGCAAGAATCTTGGAGTGGGTTGCCGTTTCGTTCTCCGGGGTATTTTCCAGGGATTGGACTCACATCTCCTGAATTGGCAAGTGGATTCTTTACCACTGAGCCACCAGGGAAGCCCCTTTGTTCACTTTGTTGTTGTATCTTATGGTTCCAGTGTATCTCATACGGTTCCAATGCATCTTTTGTGGTTCCAATGCATCTTATATGGTATGCTATTACTCAGCCTTTGGTTCTTCTCTGACAACATCATCATTTTTCCACCATCAGAAGTCAAAGTTACTTCACATCTCTGCATGCCTAACCCCCTCAATAAGCATGCTCTTTAAAGGTATTGATTTTAGTTTCTATCTTCATATTTCTAAGAATCAGCCAATATCTAGTTGAGAAGATGTGTCAATAAATAATGAAAGCTTTTCTTCTCACCTAAAGCAATAGCCTTCTATTAGTTCCCCTACTTATATCTAAACAGCATATTAAAAAGTAGAGACATCACTTTGTTGACAAAGGTCCATATAATCAAAGTTATAGCTTTTTCAGTAGTCATGTACAGATATGAGAGTTGGAACATAAAGAGGGCTGAGCAACAAAGAATTGATGCTTTCGAACTGTGGTGCTGGAAAAAACTCTTGAGAGTCCCTTGGACAGCAAGGAGATCAAAGCAGTCAATGCTAAAGGAAATCAGCACTGAATACTCACTGGAAGGACTGAGCTGAAGCTCTAATACTTTGGCCACCTGTTGTGAAGAGCCAACTCATTGGAAAAGACCTTGATGCTGGGAAAGATTGAAGGCAGGAGGAAAAAGGGACAACAGAGGATGAGATGGTTGAATGGCATTATCAATTCAATGGACATGAGTTTAAACAAACTCCAGGAGTTAGTGAAGGATGGGGAAGCTGAAGTGCTGCAGTCTATGGGGTCACAATGCAGCAGACACAACTTAGTGACTGAACAACAGCTTATGCCTAATCATTACCCTTAGTTCAATCACAGAAAAGAAAGATTTTATAAAATGTAAACCAGACTATGTCCACAGTCCCTGCTTAAAACCGATTTATTTTCTTGAACATTCTAACCTAAAATCTAAACTCAGCACTAATATCTAAAAGCCACAGAAGCCACATACTTTGAAGCTGAGATTGTTATCATATTGCATGGTCTCACCTTCCCACCACTATGATGGTCTAGTCAGATGGGCCACCTTCCTGCAGATAGAACATGCCACACTTATCTGGTCCTTTCATTTATAGTTTCTTCTGCCAGAAACTGTCTTTCCCATACCCCCTCAGGACTGGATCCTTCTTCCATTCAGATCCTTGGCTAAAATGTCTTTTTCCCAGAGAGGGCTTCCCTTCCCACTCTAGCTTATATGTCTATTCACATTACTTTAGTTTGTCTTATATTAGTAAAATAAACTTATGCTTTTGGTTTGTTTTACTGTTTATTGTATACTATCTGTCATCTGGTAAAAGCCTGGTAAGAACAGGATCTGGCCTCTCATTCAGCAATCTCTAAATCTAGACCTTACCATCAACTCTCAGTTTATAAAGTAGATATTCTATTTGCTCTCTTCTGAAAGAATGGCTAAAGGAATTAATAATTCATGTAATGCTTAAACTCTCTCAAATACAATTACTGGTGTCTTAACCAAGTGTTACTCTTATTTTTCCTCGAGTAAAATGTGATAAAAAAAAAAAAGTGGTTCTCTATTTTTAGACCAATTTTATTACACAAGCTTTCCCTCATGCAGTTGTTTGTCTTTCTGAAATGTTCTTCCTATTAATGAATATCCTCACTCTTTAAAAACACACAAAGCCAGTCTAGTTCCTTTTACCTAGTACAGTTCTTTGATTATTGCCTTCAAATCCTCTGCATGGATTCTTTTTTTTTTTAATATAATTTTTTAATTAATTTTTTAATTTTTTAAATTTTACTTTACAATACTGTATTGGCTTTGCCATACATCGACATGAATCCACCACAGGTGTACACAAGCTCCCAATCCTGAATCCCCTTCCCATCTCCCACCCCACAACATCTCTCTGGATCATCCCCATACACCAGCCCCAAGCATCTTGCATCCTGAAGCATATATACTATTATGTAAGAAACGAGGTGCTGGTCTATGTTTGATGCAGGATGCAAGATGCATGGATTCTTTTATGCAGGCTAAGAGTACCATGCTTTTCTTCTATTTCATATATTGTAGTTTCAAATTTTAGCTTTTTCTTCTAAATATATTCAAGTTTGTATTTATTTCTTATAAAATATGGAACTTTTAATCGATTTTTTAAATCACAAGGATATTTTCACCAATACAAATAGATTTACATGTGTGTGTGTGAACTCATGTGTATTTGAAACCACTTAATATCACATAAACTTTGCTGGCAGCTACATCACACCCGTGACTCAAATTGTTTATAAACTAAAAATCCCCAAGCCATTTTTAAAGATCTATAGCCAGTATGTGTGATGACCAGCCTCCAAGATAACCACTAGTGAATCTGGCCGGCAGGCCTTTAAAGCCCTCTTACAGTCCCCTGACATACTGTGTCAAGGCCAGTTTATGTGACCAATACAATACGGCACATATGATGGTATGTCACATCTGAAGCTATATTATAAAAGACATACATTTGACATCTGCCTTGCTCTCTAAGTCCTTTGCTCTGGCAAAAGTGAGATACTGTGTCATAAGAGCACACCGTTCTCATGGAGAGACTCCAATGGTTGAGGTTCTTCTGCCAACAGCCATGTGAATGAGTCATCTTAGAAGCAAAACTTCCAGCCTCAGTTAAGCCTTGAGACTTTGAGCAAGAACCACCTAACTAAGTCTATGCTGGATTTCTATTCTCAGGATCTATGTGAGATAATCCTTTTTTTCTTTTGTTTTTTTTCAGTTGCTAATTTTAGGCAAATTTGTTATACAGTAACAGACAACCACTACATCATGTCTCCTCCATCTTATGCTCATACGTGTTTTTAGATCTAAATCTGGATCTGTACATTTATTCTGAATGATTTAATAGCTTTATATCTTATTTTCTCCATTCTGTTTAGATCTTTCTCAGTAAGATTTTTTCTATGACTTTTACTCCCACTAGCTTTAATATTTATTTATTTATTTATTTGGTTGCACTGGGTCTTAGTTGTAGCATGTGAACATGTAGGATCTAGCTCCATGACCAGGGATTGAACCCAGGCCTCCTGCATTGGGAGCACAGAGTCTTAGCCACTGGACCACCAGGGAAGTCCCTCCGTAAGAAATGATCAACATATCTGACATAATACCATTTTATACAACATTTTTTAAAAAATCTGTTAACTTCCAAATTACTATTGTCTTTTAAGTTACTGATAGATATGCTAAAATGACAAATGTGTGAGATAGTATCCTGGTTGCTTTTACCAGTCTGTTTGGGTTTATACTTTTACAAACTCTTTGCAGACAGGCTTTCTACCAGCCAATACTTTTTTTATTTTCTTGTTTTCCATCCTATGCAACTCTATTTTATCAACAAGGATATTAAAACATAGGTTATGTCAGTTGCATTTCTTGCATTGTCAGCTTTAGTACTTAAGTTTAAAAAGGAAAAAGAAAAGAAGAGTCTCATTTGGATATGACTCTTTCTTACAGAGCCCATTTTAACTCCTGGAGATATTATTATCCTATTTGTTTTTCTTTCAGGGGCTGAGGCCATTGTTTTATGGCTTTATGATAATGTCACATGTTAGCACAAAGTTCATGTTTGTCAACTTACTATTCTATTCTTCTCCCTTTTACTATCAGTGTTCATTTCTAGCCTATGCCTTCTCCCTCATTCTGCACTGCTTATCAATGATTAGGGTTTGCAACTCTCAGGCCAGGACTCAACTGGCAGTCTTATTATGTGTTTAGCAATGGTCACCTTGCTTCCCAAGGTAGTTCATCTATGCACAGTCATGTGTATGTTTCATCATATGGGATCATTCTCTATTTTCTTTCAGGCATCTATTGGTACCTAACAGTGTACCAGTCTACCAACAAATAAACAACAGCGACAAAAGGGAGACGCAAGGGAAGACAATATACTAACCACTCCAGTTTTTTTGTTTGGCTTTTGCTTTGTTTTGTTTTTTATATTTTGGCCCAGTTGTGTGGCACGTGGGATCTAATCCCCCCATGAGGGATTGAACCTCTGATGGAAGCATGGAATCCTAAACACTGGACTATCAGGAAAATCTATAACCGTTCTGTATTTTATAACTACAAACTCTGAGGAGTCAGACCCATTAAATTAGTGAATGAATGAACGAACATATGAAGTATCCTAATTCAGAAAACCCAATTCTGGTAATCAATACTAAAAATCCAAACACTTACATTTGAATTCGGTTAATATACTCTTTGCCTTAACACACTACAAAGGTGGTCATAACTTATTTATTTTCCTTCACTTTCCTCTGAAATATATTAAAGTTTTCTGCCACATTTTTAAATCAATAAGAAGAATATTTTCAATTCCTTACTGTGCATGAAGAAAGGTAAAAAGACAGAAATAACACACAGTTTTGAAAATTAAAGACCAATTTAAAAATTTTTTCAGATACGATTATATTTTTCATTATTAGCTTTAAATGAACACCATCTGAAAAGAGTGTTCCTCCTGTCAAACCAAGGAATACTGTTATATGCAGGCAATAAGTCAATCTTAAGACATATAAAATAAGTTATTATGCAATGACTCATCCACAATAGTGTAAAAAGAACAATAAATAGAGCTGGGTAATAAAAAATTTATTTAAAAAATAGATCCTTCTCTTAGAGTATACCTCCAAACACATTACTAATGTATTAAGGAGATAAGTTCTGAAAAGGAAATAATAAATATATAAAGACTTTACTAATTAAACGAGCAATGGATATGAAAGGATAATTTGCCAAAATGGAAACAGAACATTTTAACAAACCCATTGAAAGAAAAATGTTTACCCTCATGGGGAACCAAATAAATAAATAAAATAACAATATATGTTTATTAATTCCAACAAATTAGCAATCATTTAGATTTAATATATACATAGCAGTGCCAGTTGGTAGAAGGTGAAAGAGGCACATTTATAGCAACAGAAATGTGAATGCAAATTACTTAATAATCCTATTGAAAACACATCTGTCAATATCTATTTTTAAAAAGCCTTTCCTTTAACTCACTAATTCCATTTCTGGAAATTGCACTAGAATGCTCTCCCTTTTCTGTGTGAGGCCCTCTTGGCAAAGAAACATGTCTTCTTCCTAAGCCAGCCCAAGCTTCATTCCCTTTCTGAAGTTTACTGTCGTAGCACAGAAAATGACTTCCTTCACCTTACTCATGCTGATCTGGCCTTGCAGGAGGAGAGGTCTCTGATTATTTAGAAGACACGTCTCTGCATGTGTGTGGAGGGCATAAGGAAGGGGAGCAGGACACAGCAAGAAATTCACATTTCTGTTAGGAGTAAACGAGATATCCTTTGAAACAGTGAGAGGCCCTTAGGTCTTGCGGGCAATATAATCCTGAAATACAGAAAAGCAAGGTCAGACCTTACACAGCATAGAGGAAAAGGAGATGATAAGAAAGGTAAAGGTGTCTGTGTTGGAGATGCAGATAAATGAGAAAGGCCAAGAAGATGAAATCAGGAATGAAAAAGATCCAGGCCAAAAATGTTGCTTCCAACTGGAGTGATGAGATAACATTTCAAGGCCAACCTTAAAAAGGCAGGCAAGATTTTAATCAGAATGACAACTTGGTGGGCAGGAGGTAAGTTCCAACATGCTTTTCAAGACACCAAGTGAAGGGTCTGATTCCAAGCTTCACAGATGAAAAGTGAAGAGAAAACAGACAAAGCTCAGAAGAATTTACATAGACATGGAAATGACCAAAATAAATGCATGCATATACACACACAAATATATTCACAGTTCTTTATTTCTTTGGGGGCCTCAGACACACAGAATTGAGCTATTTACACTTATTAGTCAATAGCATACTATAATTAGCAGTCCAAGTAACATCACTGCCTTTACTGTGTTTTTATTATTTTTTAGCCTTTCATGTTCTATCACCAAACCCACTGCACTCTGCAAACCCTAAGATCTCCCTCTCATATACTGGTTATATCCTTCATGTCTGCCTTCCATATGTTTATGTAGATATAGATATGTCCTTGAAAAATATGAATCTGGTAGATTTTATCTTTAAAACTAATCTTGGGGAATTATAAAATATTAATTTTATGCTGGAGATACTATTCCCTATAATTCTCTGTGCATTTGTATTATTTCAAAACTAGATAAATAGACAGAGTGACTTTCATTATACATAAATAGTATTAGCTTACAATTATCCTTTTTTTCCTGCCCTTTTAAAAATTAACTTTAATGTTCTTGGGAGCTATTCATGTAGGTTTGCAGAAATATATTCCTTGGGACTGATACATTTATTCTAGGGCATGTATATTGCATATTTTACTTATCAATAGCCAAGCTTCCAACCATATTGCCTTTTCATATTCTTTACTCAACTTTTCCACTGGAGAAGGTGCGTTTTTCTTATTTACTGTTGTTCTTTCCTTTACTATGTAATAAATTGCCAGTTTTATACTTGGTAAGTATCATCACTCAGTTATTATTCATTGTTAACTTTCTCTGATAGTATTTATTGATTTCTTTTGTGATGTATATATGACTTTTTAAAGATTTATTTCCCATCCAAAGACCAAGAAATATGCTACACTTTTGTTTTATTAGCTTTATAATTTATATCTTTCACATTTACTCCAATTTTATTTGTATACAGGATTATGTGATGATTTGATTTGTAAAAAATATATACATATATGTATAGAAATACACACAGACATACTAATATACATGCTTTTTATGCTAGCCAGAGCTCCTAAAACTCTTAGAATTTCCTGAGCGATAAAAATGATAAGGATTCATTTTGCTATTCATTACAAGTTGCTTTTAATCATACTTGAATTTATGTTAATAGGACAACTTGTAGAATGTCCCTAAGGATGGGATCTAGTTGCCAAGAGAATCTACTACGTGATTAAAGTGTTGCAACTTACAGCCATACTCCCCTATATTTCGGTTGGAAAGGGAGTGCTGGAGAATGAGTTAATCACTAATGACCAAAGATTCAGTCAATCTTGCACATGTACTGAAGCCACCACAAAAATTTAAAAGGAAAGTGTTGGGAAGCTTCTGGGTTGAGGAACACATGTAGGTCTGGAAGGATGGTGAGACTGAAGAGGACAGAGAAGCTCTCTGCCCCTTCCCCCACATCTTGTCCTCTGTATCTCTTCCATCTGACCGCTCCTGAGTTACCTCCTTTTATAATAAACCAGTAACCTAGTAAACAATCTCTTTTCCTGAGTTCTATGAGACATTCTAGCAAACAGTTAGAAGAGGAGTTTGCGGGAACCTTCAATTTATAGCCAATGGTCAGAAGCACAGGTAACAGTCTGGACTTACAATTGACACGTGAGAGCAGCGGAATGGCCAGGAAGGTAATGTTAGAACTGAGCTAAGCTATAGGACACCCCGCTGGTGTCCAAAAACTGCTTGGTGGGGGAAAACCCTGGCACATTTGACAACCAGAAGTATCAGAGGTGTTTTGGGAAATGCTGAAAGATAGAGTGTTACGTGAATAGACAAGAAAACGGGAGTTTTTCAAGTTCCAATATATTTTACTAAATTGCAAATTTTAACTACAATATATACTAAGAAATTTTTCAATACCATCTTCTAAATAAGTCATTATCTCTTCACTTGTCTGTGATTCTATTCTGTACCACTTGTTCCCACATATATGTTAATCTCTCTCTGGGCTTCCAATACGTTTAACTGGTCTACTTCAGCCTGTGTCAATACTATTCTCTTTTTCAGCTCAGCTCAGCTGCTCAGTCGTGTCTGACTATTTAAGACCCCACGGACTGCAGCAGGCCAGGCTTCCCTGTCCACCACCAACTTCCAGAGCTTGCTCAAGTCCATCTAGTCAGTGATGCCATCAAACCGTCTTATCCTCTGTCGTCCCCTTCTCCTCCTACCTTCAATCTTGCCCAACAACGGGGTCTTTTCCAAAGAGTCAGTTCTTCACATCAGGTGGCCAAAATATTGGAGCTTCAGTTTCAGCATCAGTCCTTCCAATGAATAACACCACAGTTCAAAAGTATCAATTCTCTTTTTAAAATCCAAAAAACTATGACAGTTTACACTCCCCCCCAAAAAAAACTAGCTATTTTATACCCTTTATTATTCTAGATACTTCTTAGAATCTTCTTATAATGTCTTCCCCAAATCTTAGCAGAGTTTTGATTAAAGTTGCATGTAAATTTTATAGAATAAATTCAAGACAGCGACACCTTTAAAAGATTAAATTTCCCACCCATAAACACATACATCTTATTATTCTTTCAGATTTTCTTTTGTTTTCTTTAATTAAATCATTCCTTCTATGAAGGTTTTTTTTTTTTCAATTTCAATATTTGTATTTATTATTTTTTGTCCTTGTCCTAAACATTTGTCAGGGTCTTCAGTACTACACTGAATATTAGAAAATTTGGCAATCTGTTTTATTCCTATTAGGACCAGTGATAGAAGACATGAACTAAAATTTATCACATAAGTTTACAGGACAGAAGGTCCAGAGTCAGTGAGAGGTGGTCACATTGTCTTTTGTATAACTCTTTCAAATCATAATTGATTATATCTCCTGTATTAAGCATATCTAAGGGAACAAAATGAGGGAAATGATTTTCAAACTTTTCCGAGCTCTGAAATTATACAGGTGAAAAGCCACCAACTGCATGATTTCCATATATCTTGAACATGGCTCATAAAATGGCAGAAAACAAATCCTTACACAGAGAAATTAGGGAAACTTTTGTTATTCTTGAACTACTTCCAAAATTACCTCAAACCTAAATTTATCCCTAAAGGAATGACAATTAGTCAACAAATTTCAATTATCTTTGAGTTGCAACCCTTATTTCCTTTGACTGGAGAATAGGAACAATTATTAAACTTTATGGGTTGATAGATCTGATTGATTATGAATGGAAGAAAACCCAGATGACAAGATTTAGCCAAATGCAGTTTTCTAGATAATGTCCTTGCACAATGTTTTAAAAATAGACCACTGGATTTGGGGCTAATAATTTCGTCATCTTCAGAATAAGAGAGAATCTTAAAGAGATCTCTGTGCAAACCTGCAAAAGTTAAATGCCACTTGAAATTAGAGGAAACAATAGCATTCTTCTGAAATCATCTATAAAATGAACCCATGCATTTACTTGTACTTTCTAAAATAGCATCGGGCTTCCCAGGTGATGCTAGAAGTAAAAGAACCTGCCTGCCAATGCAGGAGACATAAGAGATGCAGGTTCAGTCCCTGGGTTGGGAAAATCTCCTGGAGGAGAGCATGGCAATCCACTCCAATATTCTTGCCTGGAGAATCCCATGGACAGAGGAGTCTGGTGTGGGCTACAATCTGTGGAGTCACAAAGAGTCCTACACAACGGAAGCAACTTAGCCACAAACATGCATGCACAAAACAGCATCATTTAGTGAGCCTGAGATTGGCAGCTTAGCTCAGAGGAGCCTAAGGAAGGGACAGCAAAAATTGATGAGTAAGGAAATCAAATTTACTCTGAAGGAAAAGAACAGGAATGGATCTAAAAGGAACCATGGTTCTCTAGGTTTACTAAAGATTTACTAATGTATAGCTATGGAAGAAACATTCTAACAACAAAGGAAATTCTATCATATAGGGTGCTAATTCTTTTTTTAAAGAGCAAAGTTAGATAATGCCATTTGGAGAATGTGATCCCTAGATTATGCTGCTATATAGAGAATAACTTTGGTATAAATTTTGCTCTTGGTATAACTTTAAAATGCAGACTCATGCATAGCAAAAGATAAGCTAAAGGCCAAGAAAGGGCTATTTCAAATCAGAGCAAGAACTCAAGTGTTCTCTCTAGGCACTGTGTCTACTGTATATGGCTCTCTTAAGAGAGAGATACTCAAATGGAATGGGTTCCTGCATCACACCAGTAGACCTGGGAAAATCTCCTAAATTTATCAACTTAGTGGCAGGTAGCATGAAGTTTTGATGTGAGTCCTCCTGATTTTACTTAAAAAACAGAAACAAAAACAACTATTTATTTCTTCAGTTGAGCCATGCGTGTTCTTAACTGAGGCATGTGGTATCCAGTTCCCTGACCAGAAATCAAATGTGAACTCCCTCTGTTGGGAGTACGTAGTGGTAGCCACTGGACCACCAGAGAAATCCCTGCCTAATTTTACTTTTTAATCACAAAGTCCGAAGTCCATAGCTATGGCCTGATCTTTATGCTTCCTCTATGATGATGGCTAAATGGCTTCTACTGCCAACACATCCACATAAGAGTGATCAGAAGCCAAGGAATCATTGACCTTGAATTATACTCTCTTCAAATGAGTGTGTGTGTTTAATACATAATTAATCTTGAATTTCTTCTAGTTGGCCAAAGAGCAAAATTGTTTATGCCTCTGTGAGGTACCCAGCACCAGGCTAGGTTCTGAGTTTATATTAATATGTATGGCAAGTGCAGCTCTAGTCAGCAGTAAAAACAGATATTTAAAAATCAGTGGCATTAATTACAAATAAGTTCTAAGATTATTTCAAGTGAACAAAGTGCTGAGAAAGAGAAATATGGGGGTATTCTGGGGCTCATTATATGGACTTTAATCATGGTTGAACGTGGAAGGAGCTGGAGACATTCCTGTCCATGTCCACAGGCTCTGAAAGGAGAGTCAGAGTTGGGCATGTGAAGAGGAGAGGCAAGAGGGTTCTAGGTATCAAGAATATCACTTGTAAAGAGATCAAAGAAAATGAAATAATTTTCATGGGGTTTCATAGATGTCATGCTGCTTGTCCCAAAAGAGAAATCTGATTCTTTAACAGAGATCACTCTATCTGGGGCTTTGCTCGTGGCTCAGATGGGAGAGTCCACCTGCAATTCAGGAGACCTAGGTTCAATCCTTGGGTTGGGAAGATCCCCTGGAGAAAAGAATGGCAACCCATTCCAGTATTCTTGCCTGGAGAATTCCATGGACAGAGGAGTCTGGCAGGCTATAGTTCATGGGGTTACAAACAGTCAGACACGACTTAGTGACTAATACTTTCACTACTTTTACTTTTTTCACTCTATCCTAGGCAAATTTTAATTGACTAGATCCCTGCCTCAAGGATTCAAGTTCTGACAGAAAACTTTATGTTCAGATCAAACTCATTATTTTTATACTCCAAAATAGCCTTTCTTATTCCTTCTTAAATTCATTTTATAATTTCTCTAACAGAGCCCAATTCTTCTATCTTAGCATAACTCCAGATCAACCACCTAGGATTATCCTGTGCAGTTATCTGCATGAAGTAATTACTTTTTTCTTTTGCAACCCCATTTTCATATTCCAAGATAAGTCTTTAGACTTTGAGGCATGCACTTACAATACAGCTTGCAAATTTTCTTGGAAGTTAAAAGTAAGGAGTCAGCAATTTACTTCACTGACTAAAAAAAAAAAAAAAGAAAAGAAACTTTAAAGAACCATTCTACCTATGCATCTTTAGATGTCTACAAAATCTTGATTAATTTCTTAAAATGTCAAAACTGGCAGTGAAGTGTATGCCTTTGGTTGAAGATTAGAAACCTTTGTTCAGGGCATTTGAATAATAGTTTTATGATAATGTACAATGGTGGTAAGTACAAGTCACATTGAATCATTCACTCCTGAACTAAAATCTAGGAAAATGTCCTGCCGGCTAAAACAATAGGAAAGTGACTTGTGAAGTGATATTGAATGTAAAGCACTTTATTAAAAATCTCTCTGGTAACAAGGATGAGAGATGGACTACCATGGCTGAGAATACATTTCTTTTTTCATCAGCAATTCATAAGTGTTTACTACATTGACATTTGAAATTAGATAGGCAGGTGTGCCTTATTTCACACAACAGATGTCTTCCTAAAAAGATACATAGAAATTACTGAAAACGAATTTACATTTTATACATGTGGGGGAAACTTCCTATTAAAAGGCAATCTGATAGACTCTCCTTTGCAAAAATAAGGATGTTGCTGATATGCAAATGATCCCTATTAGTGAACTTATTTTCATGAGTTAATAGGTTTATATATTAAGCTTTGTTTAAGGTGTGCTTAAACAGTATGGAATGTAAATATGATACAAATGTTTCAAGCTTTGGAACTGAAATAATCTTTAAGAAAAATATCGTTGCTCTTTAGCCATCAAGTCATGTCCGACTTGTTGTGACCTCATGGACTGCAGCACACCAGGCTTCCCTTTCTTCCAGTATCTCCAGGAGTTTGCTCAAGTTCATGCCCATGGTGTTGGTGATGCTATCTAACCATCTCATCCTCTGCTGCCCTCTTTAACAAAAGTGTATTAAGAAAAACACACTTTTGTTAAAGAAGGATAAACGGATGGAGAGAAGAAAAAGAGAGACATGGAGGAGGAAGACAAAGGAAAAAGAGATGGAGACGAGTTAAAACATTCTCACTTATGCATTGACTTTTAAGCAGCCACAGGTACCGTTTACAGATCTGAGAACACTTTTGGCTAGAATCTGTTGGCACTAATATTTGTTTTTTCCTTCATATGACATCTTTGTATAGGTATATGGTTGTTCAGAAAAGCCTGATACATATTTTCAATGGCTCAGGATGTCTGAGCTAGGCCAAGGGGTGGTATACACAGAAATGCTTATCAATTTCATCTGAACTTCAAATTACCTAAAATCCAAATCAGGCACACATACATACACACACAACACACACACACACAAAAAATGATGAAAACAAGCATTCTGAGACTTTAGACTGCCTTCCCATTGACGATTTTCTTGGCAGTGGCCAGTCCCTCTGTGGTAACATTACACTGATCGTCTATTATCATCATTTTTAATAAAAAAAGCTTGATAATCTCCATCCTTGTGTTTTTAACTAATCATCTTGTTGTCTCAGGTAGATGGCATGACTTTGATGGTAAGACTCAAAATATACCGGTAATTTTCAGACCCCAAATTATGCACCAGAAACATCGTGCACCAAGTTCTAGCAGAAAGCTTTATGTTCAACTTTATGGTATAAAACTTCATGATTGCTTTAAGCAGTGAAATCATTCATGTAACACTCTACAAACTCTAAAAAAAGGTATACAAGTATTTTTTTTAAAGTAATTAACTAAGGCTCTGAGAGTTAAAATAACGTACCCACCCTTTCACAGCTGAAGTGGCAAAGCATATTCCATGTTGAAAACATAATAGAAAAGGAGTTTAACATGAGTTAAACAAAACACCAAACACTGACTCAGTTCTGTTCGATAGCTAAGTTGTGTCTGACTCTTTTTGACACCATGGACTGCAGCACTCTAGGCTTCCCTGTCCATCACCAACTCCCAGGGCTTGCTCAAACTCATGTCCATCGAGTCGGTGATGCTATCCAATCATCTCATCCTCTGTTGTCCCCTTCTCTTCCTGCTTTCAATCTTTCCCAGCATCAAAGAAACATTGACTACTCAGCAATTATCAAAAGAAGGGATCAAAAGCAGAATTATACAATTCCCATGAGTCACAGGAGGCAAAAAAAGAGATACTATTGGTTTTTTTCTGGACATCAGTGACTTCTCTTCTCAATCTCATTCCACAATCTCATTCCCCTAACTCAAATGACGGCTTGACCCAGGAGGGAAACAAGATTTATGAGCTTACATTCTCCACATATCTTAAACCTCTCTCTTATTCCTGAATTTCTTCTTTAATCAACAGCTCTCCCCAGGCCATGAGAATTCTGGCCCCTTTGTATGTAGTCTCCTAGTTAGTGCCTCAATTCACTTCTGAACTGAACACTCTCTTAAAATGACCATGTTTTATTTGTATTTGTGTCCACTTTCTACATTACGTCCCAATAAAGTGCTTCCCATTCAGAAGAGTCTCAGTGAATCGATGACAAGTAAGTGAATAGGGAAACAGGTAACACATTGCTTTGTCTTTCTGTGCTGTCTTGTGATTTAGAGCGTTATGCATTCAGGGGATCTGCAGGTCCCACAGGGCAGAGTGCACACACATCAATGTGTTCCTTTCCGTGTCCCTCTCTTTACCGAGCTCATGACTGGGGGCAGTGCACACCTGGTTGTTTTTACAGTAAGTGCCTGTCAGGGTTGTCAGTTACCAGGATCTCCTTCTGAGCTTTTCCCCTCTCTCTGATCACACTCAGAGAGGTAACCACATGTTCCCAGCCCCTTACCATGCCAAAAGCCACTCTTGGGGAGAAGCATCATTCGTGCAATGAGTGGAGTTGGTGAGTTCTCTTGAGCAAATCCTTGCCTATGATTTGCATGGAAGGAAGGGCTCCCATCCTTCCTCCCCTCAAAAGAAAGATTTCTAGATCTATTCAGAAATAAGGGAATACTCTCAGGGTTTGAATGACCCTTTGCTTTAGTCATGAAAAAGAGAATTCATGACTAGATGACTGATTCTCATGCACATAGTCACTGGTGAGCTCTAACTCTAATTGCTTCTTAAGCAAGAAATTGTCTCTGGTCTCTACTCACATACACCACTGATGTTTGTGCATGTCATGGGCCACCAGTTGTAGTCACCTATAATTCTTCTTGACTGAATTAACTGAAAGAAAAAAAAATTATCACTCAGACTTGAACTAATGGAGAAACCGTGGACATACAGTGGCAACCAAATTTTCATTTGTTTGGTTTGGTTTCTGTCAACCAAGCCAGGACCCACTTTGAGTATCTGACAGCAAGAGTGTACAAGCTCATAGGATTCAACTGTGAAACCAAGACAAGAGGCCAGCAAATACTTACTTCTAATGGGCTTTGCAAGGCTTAATTAACTCTTGCACTGGAGTTCTTTGTGATGTGTGCAGATTGCCTGTATTCTCAAAGGTCAAAGATGATGAAGATGGAAAGGAATAATGACTTACTAAACACTCCTCAATTGCCTCAGAAGGACACTTCTAATATTTTAACTCTCAGTCACTGTTTTATTACTAAAATTTTAGAAATGACTGGTTACCCATAGGATGTTCAATCTAAAATATATCTTAAAGGGGTAGTGTTTTTTTGTTTTTTTGTTTGTTTTAAAGATGGGTGTAACTATATCCAGAGCAAGAAGGGGTGCTGGGAGTTTTTTTTTTTTTTTTTTTTTTTACTCTTTCACGTAGTTTCCATAGATGGGGACTCAGAAGCCCAGTTAACATATGTAACATTGGAGGCTTGATTTCTGAGGTCTTTCTCATTGTACAAAAGAATTCACAACGTTACAGATTAACCTGTGCTACTGTGATGTTTCGAAAGTTCCCACTGACATCACTGAGCTTCTGGAGCAGGCTGAAGAAGCATTATGAAAATGATTTAAATCTGTTATTTAATTGACATTGCTTTCTTTATTCATTCATCTTGGTCAAAACACTTTTTATTCAAGAAGATAAATACCTACTCGTGACAAACTCTAAGAAACGAATAGTGAGAAAGACACAATCTTCCCCAAGGTCCTCCTACTTCCCTAGGAGACTGAGACCAGTATACAGGGAAGTGCGATGTGTGATAACGGAATACAAAGGAACATACTGAGGATCATTGAAAGCAAAGGTCAGTGAAGTCTGGTGAGACAGGGACATGCTCCTCGGGACAATGAATCTTTTAGCTGAAAACTGAAGGTAAAAGAAGCCAACTTGATAGGCAAGGATTGAAATCACCAGAGTCAGAATTAAGTTATGCAAAAGCCTTAAAGTGAGAGAGTGTGTGGGACTTTCAGAAACTCCAGGAAAGGCATTGATTCGCACAGAGCCTGTGGCAAAAAGAGCTGGAGAAACGAATAGGGACCAATCACACGGGTACTTTATTTTGAGGCTCCTCGGGGCCATTTAAATAGTTTAAACTTTAAAAGTAGCCATTTAAAATAAAATTACACTTTAGAAGACCAATGATGGCTTTGAAGGGAGTGGTGGTGGATGAAAAAGCCCTGGAGACATAGACACCAGTGAGGAGGTAATAAAGGATTTCTGGAGGAAATTAGACTCTGATCTGAGAAAATATAATGCAGAGGTAGGGCACAGGTGATGAGGTGGACTTTAAAGATGGTTAGGATATAGAATTAAGGGTAGGTACTGATAGACTGGACAGAGAGGCAGATGGACAGGGAAAAGCTTCTGGCTTAGGGCTTCTAAGAGGTAGTGGTGCCAATCACTTATGCTGGGCATATAGGAATCTAGGGTTGATTGCCCTGGACCTTGGTGGTGGTGGTAGTTGGGCAGTGAGGAGACAAGAGTGAACATGTTCATGTCTGTTGATTTTTTTNTCAATATTATCCACTGTCATATTGGCTATCTGTGCCAGGCATTGTGCTGGGTGCATGACATGCTTTTTGTATAGCTGTCACAAAAAATTTCTAGATTATCGATAGTTATTTCTATACACAGATGAGAAACTTAAAGCTCAAAGAGATTAAAAATTTTATAGATCACAGTTTGTAATTGGAAGAATCCATGTTGTCCACTTCTATATATGGCATTTTGATAAATGCCATCATATTTTATATCATTCTTTGTATATGGACTTCCCTCATAGCTCAGTCAGTAAAGAATCTACCTGCAATACAGGAGACCTGGGTTGGATTCCTGGGTTGGGAAGATCCGCTGGAGAAGGAAATGGCAACCCACTCCAGTATTCTTGCGTGGAAAATCCTATGGACAGAGGAGCCTGGTGGGCTACAGTCCATGGGGTCACAAAGAGTTGGACACGACTTAGCTACTAAACCACCACCATGGACTTCCCTGATGGCTCAGATGGTAAAGCGTCTGCCTACAATGCGGGAGACCTGGATTCAATCCTTGGGTTGGGAAGATCTCCTGGAGAAGGAAATGGCAACCCACTCCAGTGTTCTTGCCTGGAAAATCTCATGGACGGAGGAACCTGGTAGGCTACAGCCCAAAGAGTAGGGGTCGCAAACAATTGGACACGACTGAGTGACTTTACTTTCACTTTTGCTCTGGATTTAAATAAGTTGGAATGGAAGTTTCAAGGAGAGGTATATTTAAGGAAATGAAACACAAGAGGTAGTTGAGCATCAGTCCATAGACAAAGTCAGAGAGGGGAAGGCACTGTTTACCTCCAAGAGGGGATCTACATAAGGACTAAGTAAATTTGCTTCCCAATCACCATTTCTCAGGAAGTTACTTAGGATATGAGTCATCGATAGATAAAGGTTTCTCAAAAAGGAGGAAGACTCTGGATCCAGGAATAAGAGGGCCCAGCAAGGTCAAACAGTGTAGAGGCCTGAGACTTCCCTGGTGGTCCAGGAGTTAAGAATCTGCCTGGCAACGCAGGGGGACATGGGTTTGATCACTGGTCAGGAAACTAAGATCCCACACGCTGTGGGGCAACAAAGCCTGTGTGGCACAACTACTGAGCTCACACACTCTGGAGCCTGCGCGCCACAGCTAGAGAAAGAAGTCTGCGTGTAGCAAAGACCCTGCATGCTACAGCAAAGACCGCACAGCCAAATAAACAAATATTTTTAAAAAATACTAGTGTCAAAAAATAAACAATGTAGAAGCCTGTATTTACATTACTAATATTCTAGCTCCAACTTTAGAATTTTAGTCTCAAATTTAGAGTCAGTAGATTCTGCTATGGGAATGACTGACACATTTGCTCCAATACTTTCCCCCAAAAAAACCATAAACATTCGATGTTTTGTTAGACATAAAATAAGGTCACCTTTTTAGCCATTTCCTACCTATCAGTTCTCATAAATCCCGGCAGACTATTAGGAAATCAGGGTGAAGGTTGAGATTAGAGATCACAACACAGATGACACAGGAATACAGGATTCATTGTCACATGGAAGAACAAAAGTAACTGACCCATGTGACAGGATAGAACACAGTATATACCCCTTGTTATCACAATATCAGTACTTCTTATTTTAAATTGGGTCTGGCAGCCCAAATAAATAGTTGGTCCTTTAGTGGGCCCCAGCAACAAACCCAAAAAGAAAGTTTGCCTTCAACCCTCAGTGGACAGCCACAAGCACTGTGCAACTGGTGGTGACCAGCAGGAAGCTGGATTGTGTTCTTTGCATGGTCTGAAGAAGCTGATTTGCCTTCATTCAGCTAACCCAATGGGGAGCATTGGACACAAAAAAACCCAACTGATTCCCAAATCCCATTTTAATTATTTGTTGTAGGCCCCAGTGGCCAATTTCATCAGAGAGTTTGTTCCATTTGGGTGAGAATGCTTATTCAAAGTACCATGGAGACTTAATTCCAGAGATGGCAAAAAATTGTATGCTCCTGAAATGAAGCCTCTCCATTATTCACAGAAAATATAAAGGCACTGCTTCCATTAACTTCTCAGCTATCACGGATTTCATTTACACCAAAATATTAGATTTAGTCTATTCACAATGTTGTAATCACAACATAGTTATCGCCTTGAATTGCTGATATTTCTACCTACTTCATTTTAGTACTTAATTTGTTTCTTTAAAAAAAAAAACGTTATACCTCAGTGTTTTAATTATACTCAGCTGAATGTATTTGAATGCTCTCAGCATGCTTCATTATTTATATTAGTAGAAAAGCACATAAAATCAAATTGCATGCTGACATTCTATAATATGTAGTCATATCTCTCTAAAATAGATTTCTATAGATACAGCAACTATTCAACAGTGGCTCAAGATATGCTATGATTTTAAATTTTAACTGAATTTTAATGTATGCCAAAAATAAAATTTATGAGTTTTCACTAGAAAATGTCTTATCTGATTATTCATATTCTACAATTATTAACTGTTCCTATTCTGCATTTGATTGAATTGTAAAAAGGTGAATTTCTTCCCTTTTTACCCCAGGCAGTAAGCTGTAATTTCTGCACATTTTTAGTTTTCCATATCTAAATTGGAAATTATGTTAGATCTACTGAACTATCAAGTATAAATAAAATATAAACCTTTTTATGAGAAATGGACATTACCGGTTAATTTAGTAAGGAGGTCTGCAGTCACACTGCCTTTCTCACAATACATTTCTTTCTGGGTTAAGTAGATACATTTTATCAAAAAGTTGGTTTAAATTCTCCCCTTTTTAATTTGGAATTAAGAGTCAGAAGTCCCAAAAAGAATTATGAGAGCCTATGCTTTTATTTTTAGTACCACTTCTAAGAACTCAGCTGTGTTCATGAATCTGGCATAACTACCTCTCCATCAGCTTCATCTGAGACTAGGATTCCCCAAATAGATGCTTTGATTTGGTCTTTAGGCTTATTATAAACATAAAAAAGGCAGATTGATATTGGAAAAAGCTGCCAAAATGTACGCTTCTTCTGTGAATGATCAGGGGGCACAGAAGATATTAGTATAAATTTTCTCTCTGGTTAAAAACTCCTCTATCGTGCCACATGCCATTGTGAGAGAAAGAGGAGAGCGAGGCCACTGAGTTGTGGATTTCAGGGAGGAAACAGTAACTCCTTAAAAAATGAGTAAACCCATAACAGGCACAATTATCAAAATAATGACGTTTCAGAGGAAGAGCCTACCTGAGCAGTTTGCTGGAAGAAAATGAAAGCATTCTGTAAAATAAAGACAAATAAATAGACAAGTAGAAGTGAGGTAATAAAATGGTCTGCTGCTGCTGCTGTTAAGTCGCTTCAGTCGTGTCTGACTCTGTGCGAGCCCATAGATGGCAGCCCATCAGGCTCCCCTGTCCCTGGGATTCTCCAAGCAAGAACACTGGAGTGAGTTGCCATTTCCTTCTCCAATGCATGAAAGTGAAAAGTGAAAAGCGAATGTGAAGTCGCTCGGTCATGTCCAACTCTTTCACGACCCCATGGACTGCAGCCCACCAGGCTCCTCCACCCATGGGATTTTCCAGGCAAGAGTACTGGAGTGGGGTGCCATTGCCTTCTCCAGATAAAGTGGTCTAGGTATGGTTAAAACACAAAGCAAGTATGCATGAGTAGTGAAAAATAGAGCTTATCACCTCAGAATAGAGTGCCCTTGCACAGGTGAGAAGTATGGTCACATCTATTTAATTTGAAAGGCACTGGGAGCTTTTGAATATTTGTGTGCAGGAGGCTAGAGCAGAACAGAATGATGTTCTGGCCACATGCACAGGATGTTGGGGATATTATTGCAGGTAGAGCAAACAACTGTGAGGCACATAGAGCAACCCAGGACATGACTGATTCAATGTAAATCCAATACAGTCATTTAGTAAATAGCTAACTTGAGAAGAGCACAGTGCTAGACATTGTGTAGGCATTAGTGATAAGACAGTCTTTGCTGCTTTTTTAAGTCACAGAAAGGTTATATACTTAGTGTTGAAAGAAAAAAGAAAGGAGACAGATGGGGAGGCAGGGAGCAACGAAATATGGAGGGAGAAAGAACAGGGGAGAAGATGAAAACCAGGCAGAAAGTAAGGGGAGATGGGACTGAGGAAGGTAAGATAAGGGTTTAACCATAGATAACAGCAACAAACAAATCCACACAACTCTCTCCTAATGCTTCTAAATATTTTAAATATCTAAATATTTTAAATCACATTATTTCCTAATAAAATATGTGACTAAAATTAATTCACTTAACAGAGAATATCAGTGTTCATAGATACCTATATTTTTTCTGATCACATAGGTGGATTTGATCAGAAAGGGTATGAACCACTTACAACATGTGGCCCATAGTAACCTCTCATATATGGTTCTCTGTCCCCCCACAAGCTAGCTTAACAGGATGGCTCTGAGCATTGGTAAAACAGCAAAACCACACAGTGGAAGGAGCATGGGACTTTGAATGCCAGGGAGCACAGTCTCCCTATCCCTGATATGCTGCATTATATGATGACTTACACAATGATTAAATGCTTGCTGTGTTAAGCATTTAGAGTACATTAGCCTACCCTGACTGACAGACACATATGCACAAGAAAGACCAATCAAATAGGCACTGATTTGATCAGTACGATAAGCATAGTCTGCTAAGTTCTCAAGAAACTGATAATTCTGAATAATAATCAAAATACTACCTAGGTTTTCAAAAAAAAATACCCCAATCAATTATGGAAGCTAACAAAGATTGACAATGTACGTCTAAGTGTTAATGAAACAATATAATTGATATAGATGCTCATAAATGTGATACAGATATAATTTTACAAATAAAATTTATTGTTGTTGTTGTTTAGTTGCTAAGTCATGTCCAACTCTTTGTGACGCCATGGGCTGTAGCCCATCAGGGTCCTCTGTCCATGGAATTTTCCAAGAAAGAATACTGGAGCAGGTTGCCACGTCCTTCTTCAGGGGATCTTTCCAATCTAGGGACTGAATCTGGGTCTCCTGAATTGCAGGTGGATTCTTTACCACTGAGTCACCTGGGAAGCCCAAATAAAGTCTAGGAGGACTATAATCCACAACTGTAAGATTTATTCCATGTAAGAAAAGATAGTACACAATTATAAAATCTTAATATATTTCATTACCTTAATTGGGTTAAATAAGAACTATAATATCTTAAAGAAGATTAAATAGAGAAAAAGGATTAAAAGACATTTAATAGAAGAGAAATTTTATCTCTGAATTTTAAAAAATTCTCTTAGTCAAAAAGAACAGGATGCCATTAATTTGATAAAGAATATATACCTGATACTAACAGTGCATATCACAATAGACGCCTAACATATATTTAAGTCCAAAATGAGATAAGCGTGCTTTTTAGCACCATTACTATTCTGTAACTTTGTGACTTTTCCAAATGAAACAAAGATAACAGAAAAAAACCCTGAAATTTAAATTTCAATGTTTTATAGATGCAATTGGTAACCTATACAACATAAGATAATCAACTGAAAAAATAATTAGAATCACTACATAGTATTTCTGGACATTATTTGCTTAAATAATAAATACTAAGATACACACATAGATCATACACACAAATAAGCATGAAATATCCAAAGTCACTTCTAAAAGAAAAAGTTTATGTAGCACACTGAAGTTTATTACAGAACATATTAAAATGTATGGTAGGGCTATAGTATCTGAAGTAAATTGGCAAAGGGTCTTTTTAAGTAGGTAAAGGGAGATTTTTCAATTATTATTATTGACATAAATAATGTTTAAGAAAAGATATAAAATAACATTCCTATCTCATACATTATTTACACATATTATAAATCTCTAAATTGAGTAACATGTACATGCAAAAATGAGTGAATCAGTCAATAAAAATACATTCACTAGTATACGGTATTTCTGTATTACTCAGGATTGAAATGACTGATGTTGAAGCTCTAATACATTGGCTACCTGATGCGAAGAGCTGACTCATTGGAAAAGATCCTGATACTGGGCAAGATTGAGGACAGGAGGAGAAGGGGAAAACAGAGGATAAGATCACTGGACTCAATGGACATGAGTTTGAGCAAACTCCAGGAGCTGGTGAAGGACAGGGAAGCCTGGTATACTGCAGTCCATGGGGTTGCAAAGAGTCAGACATGACTGAGTGACTGAACAACAGCAGCAACACTCAAGATGGAGTAAAAAAAGTTAGAATAATAACATAATAAAACTTTAGAAATTTCTTCAAATTTAAAAAGACAGATAATTGAAATGAAATGGAAAAGTATTATTTTCCAAGTTAAAGTTTTATAATATATCTTCAGTCCAGGGAGTTTTTATGTTAATACATTACAGTATTATTATAAAGATCTATTGCTAAGAGGTAAGATAAACAATCTGAAAGGGTTAAAAAGTTTACAAAATAGAAATAAGCATTTCACAAAAGACCTATAAACATATAAATTTGTACCAGTCCAACCATAGTAAAATTAATGAAAATTAGGACAGTCATACACCATTTCTATCAAACTGTCCAAGTCAAAAGATAACTGCTAGTATTGCCAAGGGTTGGAGAAAAACAGAAATACTTCCATAGTACTGAGGTGTATATATTGGCACAAACCTCTTGAGTGGTTATATGTAATACATTTTTTAAAGACTAAGAATGTATAGTCTTCTGAATAGCAACTTTCCACTTCAGGTGACTAGTGATACAGCTATAAGTAATAATTTACAAGTACCATGTAAAGGGTTTTTCTGGCCACACTGCTTATATAACAAAAAAAAAAAAAAAAAAAAGGGAGACTGTTTACATCTTCAGTAGTAATGTCATGACAGTTGAATAAACGTTGACATAGCATATAGTGGAAAAATACACAGCCACTAAAAAATGACATTATATAAAATATGTTAATACTTAAGGGCCTGAAAATATTCTCATGTTATATATTTTAGGCTTAAAGATTTAGCTAATGCATATCATAAAATGAAATTCTCTCAATTTGCATGAGATAAACAGGTGGAATTATAAATTTATGCATACACATACACACACACAAACACCACTCACATGTGCCAAAATGCAAACACAGTAGAAGGAAATAATTTTGTAATTATTTCTGGGAAGTGACTTACAATTTTTTAAAAAAAATTTTGGTTGTAAGTTTTCTGAAGTACACAAACTAGTTTCACATTTAGAATAACAAATATGTTATTTTAAGAAACAAAGAAATCCAGAAAAGATGTTCTAAGGAAACAGTTATTATGTTTAAACAGACTTCCCAGGTGTCTCAGTGGTAAAGAATCCATCAGCAATGCAGAAAACACAAGAGATGGTGGTTTGATCCCTGGGTCAGGAAGCTCCCTTGGAGGTGGAAATGGCAACCCACCCCAATACTCTTGCCTGGAGAGTCCCATGAATAGAGGAGCCTGGTGGACTACAGTCCATGGGATTGCAAAGGGTCAGATATGACTGAANTATCTGAGGTTATTGATATTTCTCCCAGCAATCTTGATTCCAGCTTGTGCTTCATCCAGCCCAGTGTTTCTCGTGATGTACTCTGCATATAAGTTAAATATATGTATATTTAACTGTATACATATAGCTTGCTCTCTTTGCTATACAGCAGAAACTAACATTGTAAAGCAAGTATACTCTAATAAAAATTAAGAAAAATAAAGTATTTTTGTGTTATAGGAAAAGAAGTACTGGGAACAGAAGAATCAAACAGTATGTGTGTGGCCATATATTTTATCTTACAAACAAGGATCGTTTGAGAATGAGGGAGGACTTATCCATAATTATCCTGAAATAACAGGCAAAATGAGACTGTCCAAGGAGAAGCAGGACTTATGGTCATCCCAAATATAATTCCTGGAGTTTGGAAAAAGAGTATTATTCTCTCTGAAACAAACCTAAGAAGAAAGGAGGTAGGTTACAGTTGGGTGACACAGTCTATTATTGACAGACATTTCAGAAACGTTGCAGGCAACTAAGAATATGGCATCCTTACAACAAACTGGAGATCTGTTAAACTTTCCAATAATGTTGGGAATTCTGGATTCTAGCTCATCTTCATTAAGGAGGCCTGCCTGCTTGAGCATAATTCACACTTGCAGCAAAATCTTAAGAACTCAAGAGTAATCTTGTTTACCATAATACCATATTACTTTAGCTCACAAAATATGTCCTTACCCTTGGCAGTGGTTGTAGGGTATCCAACACTTGATGCTAGGTGCACAACCATTTTGGTTTGAGTAAATTCTTAGGACATAGAACTTTCAGTGCTAAAATCAGGCACATCAGGATGGTTGGTCACCCTACCAGCCAATCATGATCTCTTTCTTGGATAAGGTAGTGAAATATATCTCCCCTTTATGTATTTCTACACCGTGATATTTTTGTTCTCTAAACTGTGTATAATTTGTGAATTGGATACTATTATGGACTGAACTGTGTTCCTCCAAAATTTGTATGTTGAAGTCCTGATCCTGGCACCTCAGATGTGACTGAACTTGGAGATAGGGTTCTTAAGTAGATAATTAAGGTGAAACGGGGTCATTTGCATGGGGCCCTAATCCAATACTGGAGAATGAACTCACCCCAGTATCCTTGCCTGGAAATTCCATGGACAGAGGAGCCTGGCGAAGTAAAATCCACAAGGTCTTAGAGTCCATAGAGTCAGACACAACTTAGTGACTAAATACACTTGCATGCAACATGCTAATCCAATATGGCTGGTGTCCTCATAAGAAGAGGAAGAAACATCAGAAATGCACGGAAAGAAGTCATGGAGGAAGCTGGAATGCAGCCATTTACAAGTCAAGGACACAGCCCTCAGAAGAAACCAACCTTGCCAAGGCCTTGATTTGGGGCTTCTAATCTCCAAAACTGTGAGGAGGTAAATTTCTGTTAAGTGCCCCAGTCTTTGGTACTTTGTTATGGCAGCTCTAGGGAACAAATACAAATATACTATAAAGTAATTTTGTTCTTAACTCTTTGCCTGGGAAAGCTGAAAATCTAAATTCTCTAGAGGAATGATTTTCCTGGTTGTTGCAAATATGGTAGTCTATCCTGTTTCAACATTATATATATATAGTAATTTGTACTGAATACTAGGAGTAGCTAAACCAGTTTGCAAAAGGCTTTAAATTGCATCTTTTTTTCAATAAGAAACCCATCATGATTTGCATTCTGTCCATTTGTCCAAGTTCACCTCATCTCTCTGAGGAGTTGACCTGTCTCTTTATGTTTAGTACACATAATTATTTTTGATGTCCATGTTAGATCAACTTTAATTATCAGGTGGTCAATAGTCCCTAATGGCTTACTTATTTTAAATTTATTCACTTAGGATATATTGTCATTTAACAACACATCAGAACTGAAATTGTGCTACAGTCTGTCATTTAAGCCTTTATAAACCATACTCACAGTACATTATAGTTTTGTTCACTAATTACAAAGTATACTATGAAAAAGTAAATTAACATTTTGAAAAAAGTAGCATTATACTCTCACAAAAGTGGAAAAAATACCTTTTTCCCTGATTGGGAAGACTTTAATCTTTTTATTTTTCTTTTAATATTTAAAACTTGTAGTGAAATAGAAACAAAGTTTCTTGGTTTCAGTAGCTGAAAGAATTGCTTACTTCACTGAGAACTTTCAGAACCAGACCAAGGTAACCAGGACTCGGCTCCCACAGTTTGTTGCTGAGGTCTCCCTAATGTGCATGCGTGCATGCTAAGCAGCTTCAGTCATGTCTGACTCTTTGCAGCCCTATGGACTATAGCCCACCAGGCTCCTCTGTCCAAGGAATTTCCAAGGCAAGAATATTGGAGTAGATTGTCATGTCCTCCTCCAGGAGATCTCCCCTACCCAGGGATCAAACCTGCATCTCCTTAAGCTCCTACATTGCAGGCAGATACTTTTTACCACTGAGCTTGCTGAGGTCCCCTCAACAGGTGGGGTGATCTCAGATATTCACTCCTAATATTGATACCTGCTGTTCTTTCTCTCATTCACCATTTGTTGTAATAAGAGAGATTTCTCCTTTCTCTTCTATGAGAATATTCCCTGAAAAGGCCAAGGACCCAGACAAATAACTTCTTGTGGGCAACAGAGGTTCACATTATTTAAGTGTAATTTTAAAATAAAATAGGAGGAGGTTAAACATTGGGCTGGGTATCCCAGGTGACGTGAGTGGTAAAGAAACCACCTGCCAATGCAGGATACGTAGATTGCTTAGACTGTACAGACCTGATAGATCCACCCAGCATCTAGAACAGCCCCTGGCACATCATAGGCTCTTGATAAACACTTTCTGAATCAACTTGGCTAGTATTTTAAGAACAATTACTCTAAGAAAGTAATTTGGCAGAGGAGACGTTCAAGGTCAGATGTCATGTAAAGTCTGAACTGTACAAGTGAAAATGAAGTGCATATGACAGCCAGATGACCAAGAGAGGACCACACCCACTTGCCTTGTGAGGACACCGCTGCACAAGGTGCGGTCAGGGCACCAGACTGTGGGAAAGGGGGGGCCTGTGGGCACTTAAGGTGAGCAGGCAGACGGTTATGAGAGATCACGAGAGGAAGCAACCAAACTCAGGAGAACTGATGCACTGTGATTATGTCCCTTGAAGCCTCAGCTTGGATCAAAAGACGGTAGTGAGACAATTAGCCCTGAGTTCCTTAGCCTGTCCCAAGGAGCCAGTATTTGAAGCCTGCCTTATAGGCAGTTGTGATGGTGCACGGTCATTTCTTCTGGTGCAGGCTCAGATATTAGGGTCTTTTGATTCAAAAGCAGCAAGAATGAAAAATATAAACATGACCCAACTGTGAATTCCCCCTTGAGCTCTTCAAGACAATGTGCTGACTTTGTGCAGGAGAACATTTATAATCACATGACATAACTCTTCAAACTCGGACAACACATTCTCTTTCATATTTTAAAAAATGTTTCATTTCCATAATGACTTAGAATCATCTAATGGGATTATCTATACTTTCATTTTTTTAATTTGATTTTTCTTTTTTCTTTGCATAGTTATGAGATCATATTCATAATACACAATTTATACTGCAATAAAGATGGAGTAAAGGTTCTTAAATGAAATTCATGTATCAAATTTGTTTTAGTGAAAACTTTTATTTTGAGCACTCTATTTTATGAATTATACCTTATTTACAGAAAAGTTTGCCTTACTTACTCAATTGAAAGACATTTTATTGGCATATATGGTTTATATTTTGATGTCTCCTGAAGCCAGAAAACTTGTTAATGTTTAATCATCTTTATTTCTTTTAAGATGGGTATCAGTTATGATTACAGTTGGCAACAAGTAAAGGGGAAAAAAGACGCTCCAGAAAACAGCTGCTTAGATATGACAGCAACCGTTTTTCTCCTTAACAAAATATACTGAGTGATACCCAGGGTTAGCATAGATGCTAGGACAGACTCAAACTACCTCTAGTGTTGCACAAGGCTGTGGCCTCCATCCTAATGTTCCAAGATGGATGCAAGAGCTCAGGACAACATCCGCAGAAGGACAAATGCAGACAGAAGGAAAAGCATGCCATCTTTCTCTACCTTCTAAGGGGGATGTCTCACTCCACAGAACATTTCTACTTAATCTTGTCTATAAAAATTAGTCTCAGGACCACACATATATTCAAGAGAGGTTTGGAAATACAGTTTGAGGTAGATACATAGGCAGCTAGGAACAATCAACATTACATTTCATAAAAAATCAAGAGAAGAGATATTGAGAGGCAATTGACAATTTCAGGTGCAGGAGATTTAAAGAGATGTTTGTTGTCATTAGGAAGTTATGCTGAATGATCAGTGCAACAGCAGCAGATGGAACCCAAGTCAAAACAAAATAAGTAGACAGTTACATGCATGATAAATACTTTCTGAATGAAAAAGTAATGTCTTCAAAACCACAAATATCTGACTTGACCCTGATCTGTTTCAAGAACTCCATGACTACTCCACACTCTGTGATTGTCAAATGCCACATGGTCTGGCTGAAATATGATTGGCATTGGGATCAATAGTTGTTAGTCTGGTCACAATTCTGCCCTGACTTGCTAAGTGACTTAATTTACTTTTATTAAGACTGGATCTCCTCACTTATAAAGTAGGCACTAATAAAATACATATTTGTATTTTATGACTAATAAAATACATATTTATTGATCTAGTCATTCATTCAATGGCTATTTATTGATTGATTTTTAGGTACTAGCCCTGTGCTGGATATTGAAAAGGTGTAAAGAAAACACATTGCATACTCTCTTGGAGCTTAGCAG
>SJYV01026595.1:398713-445920 GCA_006410875.1 Neotragus pygmaeus | reverse complement strand
TATTTTATGACTAATAAAATACATATTTATTGATCTAGTCATTCATTCAATGGCTATTTATTGATTGATTTTTAGGTACTAGCCCTGTGCTGGATATTGAAAAGGTGTAAAGAAAACACATTGCATACTCTCTTGGAGCTTAGCAGGAAGACAAATATTTAAAACAGTGCCCTAATAAATATATTTTTGCAAGTTATTATGAAGGAAATGCTTTGTTATTTAGTCACTAAGTCATGTCCAACCCTTCACTACCCCAAGGACTATAGCCCACCAGGCTTCTCTGTCTATGGAATTTCCCAGGCAACAATACTGGAGAGGGTTGCCATTTCCTTCACCAGGGGATCTTCCTGACCCAGGAATCTAACCTGCATCTCTTGCATTGGCATGTGGATTCTTTCCAACTGAGCCATCCGGGAAGTCCCCTAAAAGAAATTCAGAGCACTATAAAACAAAACAGGAGTCCTTAAATCACAAGACTTTTGTCAGGGTCATATGTAGTAGTATGTAACTGTTATGAGGCTTCATAGATAATGAATGTTCAATGCATATTTGTTCTTTCCCCACGTTCTTAAGTTGAAGGAGTAAAAACAAACACAACTAATAAAGCACATCTCTCTCTGGCAATGAGAACTGACACTATTGTACCGTATACAATCAGCTGAAGGATTAAGTCTACTTGGAGGAGAAAGGGAAGTCAAGGAGGATTTGTAATAGGATGCTACATTTAAAACAACTTGTTAAAAATAAGGAGGACTGAGACTGCACTGGCAGTCCAGTAGTTAAGATTCTATGCTTTCACTGCTGGGGGCGCAAGTTCCATCTCTGGTTGGGAAACTAAGATTGTACATGCTGCAAGGTGAGGCCAAAAAAAAAGTAAAAAACAAACAAAACAAGAATCAAGAGGATTGAATCAAGAAGAAGGGAAAGAAAATAATTTTCAAGAGAAGGAAGACCTTGAGTTGTTTCAGATGTGTCATATTTCTCCCTCCACACCAATGGGAAGCCCATGACATGTGCTACTTCCCTCTCATCCTATCAGGAGTTAGTACACTCAGATTTCTCCCTCCCTGTCCTTTTTCAGAAAACAATCTGATTGAACTCAATCAATCAGATATGATATACCATATATGATATACAAACTTGAAGCCTCTTTAATGGAATAGTCTGATCAGTCAGTTCAGGTGCTCAGTCACGTCCAAATCTTTTCCACCCCTCGGACTGTGGCATGCTAGGCTACCCTGTCTATCACCAACTCCAGGAGCTTGCTCAAACTCATGCTTATTGAGTCGGTGATGCCATCCAACCATCTCATCCTCTGTTGTCCCTTTCTCTTCCTGCCTTCAATCTTTNCTGTAGCCACTGCTGAATTTCTCAAATTTGCTGGCATATTGAGTGCAGCACTTTCACAGCATCATCTTTTAGGATTTGAAATAGCTCAACTGAAATTTCAGTAAAATAAGTAGCCTCCAAAGAAAATAAATCGATTAATTTTTTTTTAAGTGAAGACAAAGCCAAGAAAAAACAGCAGGAATAGATCAATCTACAGGCAGAAAAGTTCAGACAAAAGGGAAAAGAGGAGCAAAGGGAAAACAGGTGGCAGTGGCCAACCTAGAGACTATAAGAAGACTCACTTGCAGGAAATGAAGAGACTGAAAACGAGGAGAGCCCAGTCTCTGATGAAGCAGAAGTGAAAGAAGCCAACTCTGATTAATATCACACACCCAGCCCTGTCCGGGGTCCCTGTCTCCCTTCTTATACAATCAGAGGAATATTTTTATCAATTATTTTGTAAATGCAAATGTTTTAGTAGTTCTACAAACATTTTAAAAAATGAGGGAATCCCACCTCCTCCCATTTTCTAAGTGTAAAATGCTTTTTTTAAAGAGGTGAAATCATTTGCTGGCTGTTTATTTTTTGGTACAACCAGGGATATTGAATATTCGAGGCTTTAATTGTCTTGGGTGTCAGCTTAACATTCCATAGATAGGGGGTAGCTTTTATATCCTATTACACAAAGCATGCTAAATGGCAATTTGGAGTTGGTTGCACGTTTAATGTTTTGAACACTTTTTTTTTTTGAACACTTTAAATTACTTCTCTTTCTGTATTGTTTTGGTAGAATTATTTCCTACAGCAAACCACTCACTCCTTGATCTTGGTTCTCCTGGCTAGAATTTTGTGCACTCTATAGCATCTGGCCCTGGTAGTCCAGTTTTCCTAGTAACCTTGTTGATGTGAGCTGTGAATGATTGACAGTTTGAGTATGTAGTGTATATGATACTAAATTGTGAATCAGTGGGACTTACGATATAACAGCATATCAATATTTGAAGATATTGGTACCTGATACCCTGTTAAGGAAATTTCACCTCCAAATTTTAAGCTAGAAAGTCACTGGAGTAACTGTTAAGAGAAGAATCACAACTACATGATTTTTAAGATTTTTGGTATGTATGTGAAGACTTGTGTACAAATTGAAATGTCTGTGTACTGATCCTCAAAACAACCAATAAAAATCTCAATTATTGGGGGAAAAAAAGACCTATGGGCCTGAGATCCTGCGGTAATATAAAGTAGGGGTCCTTTCTGCACTGGGAAGAATAGGATACTTACCTTCTCTAGACTCAATACAAGTATACTTGAGACCCACCCATAAATTGAATACTTTTTAAAGAGCTAACTTACTTAAATTACTAAAATTATCTCTTCTATTAGGAATCATTTTTCTCTATATGAAGTAATCAGATGGTAGTAAAGAATTTTGCAAGTAATCAGAAATAGGTAGTGAGTGACCCTCCAAATCAAGCTTGAGAGGATATATTCTCTTCATTTTCAAAGAAGACCTATAAAACTGATGGTGATTATTACATTCTAAGATTGAGAGGACTGTCTCTACCAATAAGAATTTTTTCTAAACAGTGTTCTCCTATAAATATGGTGTCTTGGCTTATTGCAGGCAGCTTGATGCAAGAAAAACATGGTATCTCTCAGGCTGTGGAACCACATGCAGAATGCGGAGCATCAGTTTCCTCATTTGTAAAACAGGAAGTAGGAGAAAGTGATGTTTACTTACGTGTTTGCCTATGAAAATCAAATAAATATAGTCTACAGCCATTACAAAGAATTAAATAGTGCCATTTGTAGCAACATGGATGGACCTAAATATTATCATATTAAGCAAAGTAAGTCAGAAAGAGAAAGACAAATACCATATGATATCACTTCTATGTGTAATTTAAAATACAATACAAATGAACTTATCTACAAAGCAGAAACTGAATCCAGACACATAGAATCACCTTTGTGGTTGCCAAGGGTGAGAGCAGAGAGGGAAGGGAAGGACTGAGAGTTTGGGATTAGCAGATAAGCTATTATATATGGGATAGATAAACAACTAGGTCTTACTGAATAGTACAGGGAACTATATTCAATATCTTGTAATAAGCCACAATGGAAAAGAATATATAACTCAGTCACTTTTCTGAACAGCAGAAATTAAACACACTGTAAATTAACTGTATTTAAATAAAATTATTTTTGAAAAATGGTATGTTTAGCCACTCAGTTGGTCCAATTCTTTGTGACCCCATGCTGTAGCCCACCAGGCTGCTCAGTCCATGGGGATTCTCAGGCTAGAATACTGGAATGGGTTGCCATGCCCTCCTCCAGGGGATCTTCCCAACCCAGGAGTTGAACCCAGGTGTCCCACATTGCAGACAGATTCTTCACCATCTGAGTCACCAGGGAAGCCCAAGAATGCTGGAGTGCGTAGCCTATCCCTTCTCCAGGGGATCTTCCTGACCCAGGAATCAAATGGAGGTCTTCTGCAAGTGGATTTTTTTTACCAGCTGAGCTACCAAGGAAGCCCAGCGAGTCTAGTATAAAACAACCAGCCCTGCACTTGGCATATAAAAAACACACACTACAAATTGCTTGGTGCCTTTTCTCCTCACCCCACCACTACCCCTTTGCTGTATATTTTGTATTATGGATTTAGCCATTGTTTGCAGATTTATTGCTATATACAGCTCTTTGACAAAGATTTTGATCCAGAAAAACCATATTCCTCATTCCTTTCCATCTGGCTGAGATGTGAACTGCTCTATGTCTTATCTTGCCCTTCTGCCTCAAAACTCCAAGACATCTCTTCAGCCCCTCTTCAGCTCTTATCATAGCTGTGTTTATGTGTTTGCTGATGCTATTTTTCATCTTATTATAATAATGGTCATTAAGCTGAAGTTATTTCTCTGTCCCAGTGAGTAAATGACACTTGGGAATACTTCTAGGCAACAAATTGCCCTGTACTTAGACATTTTCTATATCCTAATTCTTGATCAATTCATCTTCCTTCTTAAAAACAATACTTTGTTCAAGATAGAAGAGAAGTTAGAGGACTTCCCCCAAGAGAGGCTGGTCAGCCAGTTAACAGCAGAGCCAAGACTGAAAGCCTAGTCCCCTGCCTCATCCCATCATTATAAAGCGAATTGACTAAATGATTTTAAAAAGCGAGTAACTGTGCTCTTCATCATAGTTAAAGATCTCTAAAATGTGTAAAACTCCCATGGTGAAAGTTTTTATGGGTGACAGCACTTCAAAACCTCAGGAGAAAAGAAGTCATATTAATCCAAAGTTATAGTAGCATTCGTTACTATTGTTATCGCTACTCAAACAATTGAGTTCTTCTAATTCATTTTAATACTGTACTCTATTGGATTAAAGACGGTCACACATTTTTGCTAGCCCTCCCCTGGAATCTGGGCTGACCTATGAAATAGAGTAGAAGTAAAGTCCTAGGCCTTCTGAAGCTAAGTCATAAGTCTTGCAGCTTCTACCTTGGTCTCTTGGAATCCTCTTTCTGAATACCATGAGCTTGGCATGTAAGAAGTCCAAATATATAACTTAAAAACAAAATAATTCAATTTAAAAGTAGGCAAAAACCATTGGTGTGCTGCAGGAGGCTAGTGAAATGTAACTGGTTGGTTTGTTGGAAGATACTGATCTGTGTGCCATTCTCACTAAGAGGGTCACCATCATGCCCTCAAGACATCCACTTGGCTCTTTAGATGGATGGGGTTGGGGGAGGGGAAGAGCTTTAAGTGAAAACAGTTTTTATCGTGTCTTATAGTGAATTCTGTAAAATACTTTGGTTTAGCTTGTGACTCCTTTTGGTAAGAAATTATCTATAATATATTGCATTTGTATTTAAGTCATTCCATCTTTCACTCAGGATTAAAGCAACAAGAGCTTGTTCACAGACTCTAGTGATGTCAGGACTGTTTCTCAGGAGTGACAAGTTGCTGATATGCAGGAGGAATGGGTGATATTTCTTGCTTTTCATGATGCATGTTTCTGTATGTTAATGAGTTGTTGGGTAGCTATTATAGTACTAGAATTGATAAACATGGGCAAGGTCCTTTTGCAGTAGAACTGGTTATGACTTTTGATTCAAGTATTTAAAAGTTGAGGCTGTGAAGTCTGACCACACATCACTGTGATAGAATGTGGGCTTTTTCAAGGGGTGAAGATACAAGTCTTAACCACAGTGTAACTTACAGTTTCCTTTTTTAAAAAAAAAGAAGGTAAACTTGGCAGCTATAGAATACACTGTGTGCACTTGTAACAGCTATTTTATATATTCAGAGAAGGCAATGGCATCCCACTCCAGTACTCTTGCCTGGAAACTCCCATGGATGGAGGAGCCTGGTAGGCTGCAGTCCATGGGGTCGCTGAGTCAGACACGACTGAGCGACTTCACTTTCACTTTTCACTTTCATGCATTGGAGAAGGAAATGGCAACCCACTCCAGTGTTCTTGCCTGGAGAATCCCAGGGATGACAGAGCCCAATGGGCTGCTGTCTGTGGGGTCGCACAGAGTTGGACACGACTGAAGCGACTTAGTAGCAGCAGCACTTTATATATTGTAGTGTCAAATTTTTTTAACTATTTCACATTGAAAAAAATAAAAGTGGGCAAAGTACTTAAATACACATTTTTCCAAGGAAAATATACAAATGGCCAATAAGTATATCAAAAGATGTTCAACATCACTAGTCACTGGGAAAATGTTTATCAAAACCACAATGAAACACCACTTCACACCCATTAGAATAATTCTTGGGCTTTTTTTAAAGCAGAAAATAAAATGTTGGTGAAACTATGTAGAAATTAGAACACTCACGCACTTCTTATAGAAACGTAAAATTGGTGCAGCTGCTATGGAGAACAGTTTGATGGCTCCTCAAAGAACTAAGCATAGAATTACCAAATTCTGTCACCCGGAAACATAAACTGTTTCAGAGCATGCTTCCTCTACTTCCTATCCATCTGATGGTTCTTATGATGGACCTACAAGAGTGGCATCAGTAAAAATACCACTCAGTCAAGTTTTAGGAGGTTTGGAGAAGCATTTGGTGGGTGTGCAGTGCTGGTCCCCCTCACCTAGGGCAGAGACCACAACAATCTGCCTACTACATTGTATCCTAAGGTTGCCGATAAACATCCTTTACAAACAAAGGCCAATTCAGTCATTAATTTAAAAGTTTACAGACTTTATTTTGTTTTCATTTGAAATTGAGTTACTTTTATTAAGTCCCATGGGAGGAGTAAATGTCGTAAAAAGTAAGATTATTCGCTTTACTGAAACATCAATGAGCAAAGTGACACTACTTTTCCACACAAAATATTACTATTTGGTGATATTTGAGAAGCAGAATGATGAAAGCTGCTTTCTAATAACTTGTCCTAAAATTGAAAGGTGAGCAGTCTTAGCTGTACCCTGCTGAACTGGGGCTTGCTCCTCAGCCCTCAATGGAGGGGGTGTCTGTCTGAGGCAAAAATGACTAGTACTACTCATGTGCTATGAATAGTATGTTATAACAGATGTCAGGGGGCTGAGTCCTTTGTTCGTGTCCACCCACCATATAACCTGAGCAAGATGTGTGACTTCTCTGGAAGCCAGTTTCGCCATCCGCAAAAATCAGCACTCTGGAATCTGCAATCTAGGACAAGATACTTAAAATCTTGATATCCAGGATACACCCCAGGTCAATTACATGAGAATCTTTGTGGGTAGGATTCAGTCCTCCAGAGTTTTTTAAATTCCTCCATACTTTCCATTAAGGCTGAGAACCACTGAAACAGAGGAATAAGACCTGGAGAAATCTTAAAAACTCCCTCCAGCTCTAAAGATTTTATACTTTAGCTATTTTATCAGTGCACTGGAAGAAGCTTGGCCTCTTTTCATGCCATGGCTCTTGGTCTCAAGAAGCATCTGAAGCATGTAGCAGCTGAAGCATCTTAGCACTATACTAAGCACAATATTCATGAGTTCAGTGACTTCTATTCACACAAGCAAACTGCCTCAGAATATTCAAGGACCATAATGTAACAGGTCATTTGGTTTGCTCCATGTCGTCCTGCATCAGAACCAGGATCAATGAGTGGAAGCCATAAAAATACAGACCTCGACTCAACCAAGGGAATAACCACCAAAGAGGCTATGCTAGCTAGATTGAATGACTTCTGGACAAAGTAAACTTTCCACTTTTCAACATTTCAATGCTTTCCTTTGTAGGTTTTTACTCCCAAACTACTTAGAGATTAAGAACAAGGGGCAAAGATAGAATTTAAAGAATTCTGATTCTTTTATTATTGTTCAGTTGCTAAGTCATATCTGACTCTTTGTGACCCCAAGGACTGCAGCACACCAGGCTTCCTTGTCCTTCACCATCTCCTGGAGTTGCTCAAATTCATGTCTATTGAGCTGGTGATACCATTCAACATTCTCACCCTCTGTCATCTGATTCCTTAAGAGTTTGTTATTCCTCTCACTTACAGATAAGTCTCTATTTTCTACAAAATCATCAGACCAAAAAAAAAAAAAAAAAAGATGAGAGAGAAGCTCTTCACTCAGGTAAAATATAAGCTTAAGCAAGTCAAGCACGTTGAGTTCAACTGGGATATGCAAAAGTTAGTAAGGTAGACTTCACAAAACTCTGAGACAAAGCAATACTTGAAGCTTCTGCTTCAAGCTCAGTTTCCTGCTTGTAGAGCTAGACTGGTGCCCAGAGTGCCAGTTCCAGCTAGCAGTCACTTGCCCAGGTGTGTTCTTATCCCCTGCCATCCATCTAGGGAGCCCACCTACCCATGTGCTTTTGACTTTGAGCCTCTTGCTTTGACAGATGGTTTTAATTTTGATTTACAAATAATTTTCTCTCTGGGTACTATGTCAGTCCCTAACTTATCTTTAATATTTTAAGTAATAGGCTGCCATTCATCATCTTAAGCAATTTACAAATTTAAAATTATACTGTGTATATGCATGTATCTATAAGTAAAAACATGTGTATTCTAACACAAATAACTTCCTGTTTCATGATTTTCTCATACAACATCCCTAAAGAGGACGCCTCCAGTGAACTGAGGATTCCCCACACTCTTAGCAACATTACACCACACTTGAAGGACTGCACAACTCTACAACTTGTAGAAATGATGGAAGGCCTCCAAGTGCTAGGTGGGTAGTGGAACTAGCACCTGGATTACCTGGAATTGCTCGCCTAAATCTAAGTATCTGTAATTCTCTGATGATTAATTTGAGTTGAAATCAGCCTTGAAATGGGGATATTTCCTATATCTATCTTTCAGTCACAAGTTATAAATCGTCATGTTGGCTCACTGAGATCAGTGAGGGCCAGGGAATGGGAGGATCAGAACCCAAATAAGGTCATTGATTGATGTTTGGTTGCAGTCAAGATTACAGAAATGGTCCTATGCCCAGGAAATTCATATTCTAAGGGAAACAGAGTCACTCCAGGCTACTTTAGAACAATATGGCAAATAAAGTGATTTTATAAAAAGATGTGTTCAAGGTGTCATGGGACCACAAAGGAGGGGCACCCTTTGGGTTGCCCTTAATGTGGGTTAAGTTGCAGAGTCTGGATATCAGATGGAAGAGGTGATTACTGAAGTAGATGTTAAGTGGATCTTAAGGGAATTCCCTGGGGATCCAGTGGTTAATACTCAATGCTTTCACAGCCAAGGCCCCAGATTCAATCCCTGCTCAAGAAACAAAGATCCTGCAAGCCACAAGACATGGCCAATAAATAAAATAAATAAAATGGATCTTTAAAGTAGGACTTATATTGGCATGTAAAGAGAGATAGCATTTTGGCATTGCATTGTGTTGTGTATGGAGGGGAAATTCTACTTTGGGACAAAGCCATCAAATCAAGCATGAGTGAGAGATGGGGCTGGAGAAGACATGAGGGGCCAGATCACAAAAGGCTTAAATACCTCCTTAGGGCATCTGGGCTTTACCTTGTTGGCAGGGGAGAGCCATTGTTGAGTCTTAAGCAGGAGAATGACATAGTCAGATATGCCTTTCAGATAACTCTGGCATGACTTGGTAGAAAATTGGTTTCAGGAGACAAGACAAGGGGTAGGCAGCAGTTAGGAGACTCTTGTAGTAATCCAGAGAAGAGATGATTAGGGTTTGAACCTGAGTGTTAGTAGTTAGGGAATAAAATAAAGTTGAGAAATATTACATGGTGAAATTGGAACGCTCACAAGATGGTTAGGCATGGGGAGTGTCCAATAGGGGTGGATTACGAACAATCAATTTCCATGCTTCTGCCTACCATCACTTTCCAAGAGAGATCTTTCTTGGCCACCCCCATAAAAACTACAACATCATTCTTCCTAACATTCCCTATCCTCTTTCTCTATAGCTTTTTGACACATCTATTACCATCTATCTCCCCCCATTATATTATATGAGGGTCTTAAGGGCAGAGATCTTGTCTCTTTGTTCACTGCTGCATCACCAACACCTGGAGCAGACACTGGAACCCACTGTAGGTTCAGTAAGCATCTGCAGAATGAATGAATGCACAAGGGTAGCGCTGAGAAGCTGAGAAAAAGAATGTAGGAAGAGGAACAAATGTTGGGAATAGAGAATAAAAGAATGTAGGAAGAGGAACAAATGTTGGGAATAGAGAATAAAATGTTGGGTTCAGTCTGGGAATTTCTGGACCACTCCAGGGAAGGCTCTGTAGCAAACATAAAGCTCTACAGAGTCTCAGAGTGTTAGATCTGACAGATGCCCCAGAAGACTTCTATACAGTTCCTTCATGTGGGGAAGAAAGAAACTGAGGTCCAAAGAAGAGAAGGGCCTTGTCCATGGCAACACTAACACTAGCCAGATACTGAGCCCAATGCCCAGCCTCCTGCTCCCAGCTCCCAGGCCTTTAGTGTTGTGCCTCACATTGTCTGGTTTCTGCTGATCAGAGAGATGCCTGAAAATCATTTGTCTTTGACCTTCAGCTAGAGCTTAACCAAACAGTTAAATGACTGTTTCTTTGGGGCCTACATGACCAGTTGTTTTGAGAAAGAAAACTTTGAGCCTGAACCAAATATAGAAAGATCTCGTCATGGAGGGCTCATCTCCCCAGGGATCCTACCAGGCTGAAGCTGCCTTAGCAGCGATATTAAAACAACAGACAGCTTTGCCTCTGTGCCTCACACCAGGCAAGAGGTTGCCTGAACCACTTTTATTTAATATTTTAAATAATTTTTATTTAATATTTTAAAATATATTACACACAGTGAAATGTACAGATATTAAATGCACAGGTCATGAATTTTGAGAAACATATACACCCCTGTAACCATCATACCAATGAAGATATCTCCTGCCCTACTCATTCGAAACCCCTTCCCAGAGGCAACAGTTTTCTAGCACTGCTGCATAGAAAAAATGCACTATAGATTCTTCTTTATCACTGTAGACTTCTACTCAGTCTTTTAGCATCATGTCTGTGAGATGCAGCCATGTGAATGCTTTTATCAGTAGTATTTTCCTACATATTGCTGAGTAGTATTCCATTATACAAATATACCACACATCATTTATCCATTCTCCTATTAATAGATATTTGGGTCATTTCTAATTTCTGGCTGTCATGAATAAAGCTACTAAAAACTTCTTGTTTAAATCTGCTTATGGACATATGTTTTCATTTCTTTTAGGTGAATATCTGGAAATAAGATAGCTGGGTCATAGGGTAGGTATATGTTTAACTTTATACAGAACTGCAAGTCAGTATTTCCCAATATGATTTTACATTCCCACCAGCAATGTATAAGATTTCATTTCCAACTTCATATTTCCACCAATAAGGGTATTGCCAAGCATTTTCATTTTACCCACAAGAAAAGTCAAACAAACACAATACATTTTTCAGTCTCTACTAACACTTTGAATATGCTATTATTATGGAGAATTTTATACATTCACTAAAGCATTAAAGGTACCCATCCCTCAGCTTCAGTAATTATCAACTCATGGCCAATCTGGTTTCATCTATGTACACATCCATACCCTCCTGCCATATTATTTTGAAGCAAATTCCAGATATCATGTTACTTCATCCACAAGTATTTAGTATATATCTCTAAAACATAAGGACTCTTTCTGAACCTAACTAAAATGCTTCCCTGGTGGCTGAGATGTTAAAGAATCTACCCGCAATGCAGGAAACCTGGGTTCAATCCCTGGGTTGGGAGGATTCCCCTGGAGGGGGTCATGACAACCCACTCCAGTATTCTTGCCTGGAGAAGCCCGTGGACAGAGCAGACCGGCAGGTTACAGTCCATGGGGGTCCCAAAGAGTCAGACACGACTGAGCGACTAAGCACAGCACAGCACAAAATGCCATTACATTTATTTTTAAAACAGTAGCACTTTAACATCATTAAATATTTGGTTAATGTTGTTGCTTAGTTGCTAAGTCGTATCTGACTCTTTGCAACCCTATGGACTGCCACAAGCCTGACTTCCCTGTCCTTCACTCAATGTGCAAATTTCTAATTGTCTCAACAATGTCATAAATTTGTTGTACAGCTTGTCGCTTCAAACCACAATCCAAATAAATATACATATTACAACCAGCTAATATGTCTTTTGAGTATCTCTTAATTCAAAGGTTCCTCCTCCTTTTTTTTTATTCTCTGTGATGTTTTTGTTAAATAAATTGGATTGTTTGTCCTCTCAAGTTTCCCACAGACTGGACTTTGTAGGTGCATTATCTAACATGTTCTTCTGTCCTTTCTATTTTCTGTAAATTATTCTTTGGATCTGGGAGCTTAATCATATTTCAGTCCAAATTTTTTTTTTTATAGCAAAACTAATATTTGAATTGTGTCCTTCCATCAGGGCACATAATCTCTGCTGTCTCTCAACACTGTTGAGGCTCAATGCCTAGATTGTTCATTCATTTGGAGGTGCAAAATGGTGATACTCCAATTCTATTGTGTCTTCATATATGTGTTCAGATACTTGTATAAAAAGAAACTTTTTCATCTACGTTTGGTTACTCCATGGTACAATTAATATTAAAAGGCAGAATAAATCATTTCCCTTTATTTTCTAATTTTTAAAATAATGAATTCTCTAGCATTCTTCAATGATAACCAGTTTGAGACTTTTTCTGTATCATTAGGATGAACTCATATATTTAAACATATGTGCTGTGTTTCAATTCATCACACTTATCATTTTTGATGATAATTTTTTTCTGCCAATCAAATTACTTAGTTCACTGACAAATAGCTTTGAAAAGTATTTTTATGCTTCAAATGGTTTTTGTTTTCCATTTCATACATGGCTGTCTTTCTAATCCAAGTAATTACACAGTACATGGCAGTAGCTTCACGGAGCACTCACTCTGTCCTGGCCTCTTGTGTAAGCTTGTTGAGGAGAGCTCTCCTGTCATGGACTTAGTTGTGCTATCCTACAGTACAGCAGAGACACCCAGAAGACTACTAGAACTTGGGCAGGAAAGCAGAGAGGTGTTGACTACAGCCCTGAACCTGACTACTTGGGTTCAAATCCTGGCCTACCTGTCAAGCTTGGTGGAGTTACTTTACCTCCTTCTGCTTCATTTTCCATACCTGTATAACAGACAGTAGTAGCAGTACCTCCAAGGGATGTTATGATGATGAATGAGCTAATAGATTCAAAACACTGTTTGCCAGGCATACAGTGAGAACTCATTAAATATACAAACTTATTACTGCTGTCAGTAATAAGTATTCAAGCTGATTCTGGATTTCCTTTAGAATTCCCAGTCCTTCCCATGAGTGGAGATTTCAGATGCAGATGTCTGAAAGACCCCTCGAACTCCACTCTCTACTGAGGAGAAAATGCATCAGTTAGTAAGAGGCAGTTGAACAATGACATGCATTAACCTTCGTAAGACATGAGAGGGATAAGTTATGCTCTCAGTGTACAATCATTATTTGTTTTATCATCTTAACTCATTTTTTTCTGGGGCCTCTTATGGGCCAATTGGAAATATCTATTTTGATAAAGACTTTAACTTCAGAGAACACTTTCACCCATATTACCTCACTTGGTCCACTTAACAGTCCTGGACAGAGGCAGAGTTTATTATTCCTATTGACAACCAAGGGAGCTGGCAGTGACTTGTCCAAGGTCACAGAGTCAATTACAAACACAGCAGAAACCAACAGCTATATTTTATGCCTCTTTTACAGTAGCTTGAGGCCAGTGTGACCTCCTCTTCTCATCTATTGATTTATTAGTTCAATAACTATCTGTTTAAACATTTATTTATTTATCAGGCACTGTTCTAGAACTAGCATGTTGTTGATATAGCAGCAGATATAGCAGTAAAGAAGAAAAAAACACTAGCCTTTTTAGAGTTTACTTTCTAGTGAAAGGAAACCCAAAACAAACAAATAAAAACATAGCATGCCAGATACTGATCAGTGCTGTGGAAAAACAGAAAGCAAAGGAAAATAATGAGTGTAATAGAGTGGTTGGGAGGGGTTACAGCTTAACTGACTGGTTAGGAAAGGCCTTACTAAGAAGGTAGCCTTTGAGTCAAGTGAGGGAGATAAGGAAGGGGCCTTGTAAATATTTGGAGGAGACACTACTAGGCAAAGAGAAGTGGCAAGGGCAAAGGCCCTAATTGGGTGGCAGATCTGGCATGTTCTTGGAACAGCCTGGAGGTAACTTTAGCTGCAGTAGAGGCAGCAAGAAAGAAACTGGTGTCGAGATCAAATTGTTTAGGGCTCTGTAAGTAATTGTAAGGCCATTAACTTTTATTCTGAGTTAGATGAGATGCCACTGAAGGATTATTACATAATCCTCAGTAGGAAGAAAGATCAATATAATTCATGATAACCCAGCAATTCATATCCTAGGTGTTATGCTCACCAGAAAAGCACACCTATGTGCACCAACAAACACATACAAGAATGTTCAATATTCAAAACAGCCCAAACTGGATATATAGCTTAAATGTCAAACGAGAGAAGAACAGATAAATGCACTTTCTCTAAGGATGCTCCATTTCAATGATGTTTATTAAAAAATGATAATAATAGCATGAACAAATGAAAGGTCTATGATACCTACCCATGCTCAATAATGATCGATCATCTATTATTTCAAGGCACTGTTAGCCACTTTCAACTTAATTATTGTATAAACTCATTATTTTTGTAAGCATATCCTTGGGGAAGAGGTCTTAGTTCTGTTGATAAAGTGGTAGCAAGTTCATCGTCCTGAGAGCAGAGATCTAATGCTGAGCCCATCCACCCACCTGTGGTCCAGTAATCAAGTGAAGATGACAGAAGGCCTTTAAGATAAACACCTCTTCTTAAGAGCTAAGATCTGAAAACCTACTCATGCTCTTAACAAATACTTTCAATGAAGTGCACCTGAATGGAGTGTCTTTATCAGAAAATATAATCAAGAATAGATCATAAATAACTATAATGAAATGTAATGTAATTACTCACTTAATGTAAATTACGCACTTAATGTAAGTTTTTAAAAATTCTCGTTAATTGAGAGTAGGCTAACTTACCAAAAGATTTCACCTTTCCTCAATTGACTTAAAGTCAAATCATTTTGCCTATTAATAGACCAGCCATCTATCTGGCATTTAAGTTCCATCTTCTAGGAGACAGACTGATAAAGTTTCTTCTATTTAAACTAAGGGATATATAGAGCAGGTCATTAAAACCATATCCTTTAAGTCAGACTGTATTAAAGCCAAATTACCTTAAATATGGCATGTTTTAGTGTTATGTTCTACATCTTTCTTTAATGTATTATATGTGAATACTTGTAGAGGCTCATAAAATGTGCATTACAAAGGCAGGAAAATTTTATCCCTAAACCAAAAATAAGGTCATGATAGAACCAAAACTCAGATAGGTAGGGAAAAAAAAACAGAAATGACTCTGGAAAATACTCAGGGAAATGAGAAACTCAGAGCTTAAAGCAAACCATAAACCACAGCTTTCTAATTCTGAGATGATACTGGAGAACATCTGTTTACCCATAAATACACTGCCACTTATGTGAGGGAGTACATTTAACGGAACAAAGCATTAAGATCACTGAAGGATGACATGTTTTGTCTGCAGTAATGTATGACTGTACAGTCTTTCCAACCAGCACTCATGTCCAACATAACCGAGGATCCTGGCGTGCCCCTCCCATTACATCAAATTCTCAATGTTCAAAGTCTGTGTCTGGCAAAGAAAATAAAGCTACCCTGGACGTCCATATTGTGAGTTCCAGGACCACAGAGCAAAAAGAAGATTCTCCTTGGAGATATTTTATGCTAAGGAGCCACAGAATCTAAAACCAGGAAAACTAATATTCTAATGGCTTTAAGTTTTTATAGTCATTTCAATCATCATTTTAAAAAGACAGAGCCAGAGAGAACTTTCCCAAACACCTTGACTAATAAATTGTCAGTGTTTAAACAACAATTACATTATGAAATGGAAATTAGCTGTTATGATCAAGCCATATGGCTAATATAATTGATGGGTTCATATTTTTAAGAGGATGGAGAGCACAGCCCAAAGAATAACTGAATAGATTTTACAAAATTAACTAGAGATGATAAATTCTATTTTGTTGGACAGGTTGGGGTTTTTATATGAAGAATAGAGAAAAAAAAATCTTTGTTACCTCTTATTTTTAATAGAAACCATGAATTTAAAATTTTAATAATTTGATTAATTTCAAAACCCCCTCACATAAAAGGAAATTTTTCACATATATATGTAAAATAGATAGGCTTCCCAGGTGGTGCTAATGGTAAAGAACCCACCTGCCAGTACAAGAGACAGAAGAGACTCAGGCTCAGTCCCTGGGTTGTGAAGATCCACTGGAGGAGGGCATGGCAACCCACTCCACTATTACTGCCTGGAGAATCCCCAAGGACAGAGGAGCCTGTCGAGCTTACAGTTCATGGGGTCACAAAGAGTTGGACACAACTGAAGTGACTTAGCATAAACACACATGCAAAATAGATACACATTTATGTGGAGAAAAGAGACATAAAATGAGAAGCAATACAAATATTCACTTTGATAGTTGAAAGCATGAGAAAAAAAATAGTTTTGGATTTTCTCCCTGTTTTAAAAGTACACTTCAGCATATCTGGAGTAATTCTGCAGTTGTATCATGTGTGACTATGTTTTATCTTCAGCCTTCCTCTAAAACATGACAATTTTCTGCATTGATATTGGAGAAACTAAGATGTGTTTGCAGAAAAATATCCCCAGGCTTGATGGGGACCTGTCTTGAGTTTTAAAGTGGCAAAGTGGGCGCAGTTGTCCCTTCTCATCTGCGTGTCCTGAACCCCCTCTCTGAAACTGGATTGAATTTTTACTTCTGTTCATCTCTCAACCTGAACAGAAATAAGCCCTAATCAATTAGTACTGGAAATGTATGTTGTGGGGTTTCTCCTCTTTGTTTAGGTTTTATTGAGGGGGGTTATTATTGTGGTTATTGCTTTCAGTGAATTGCTTCCTGGATTGCCAGTATGAAATGCTTCACATAGATTATTTTAATTTCCACAAAGATCCTCTAAAGAAGCATTATTATCATCATCCCCATTTTACAGATGAGGAAATTAAGAATCAGAGTGTAGTGAATTTGCCATTGTAGAGTAACAGAGACCAGAAAACAGATTACTTCTAAGCCCACATTATTTTCACTGGGCCGTTTGCAAAGAGAAATCTATCCGTTGCTTTTCTGTGCCCTTTGAAATGAGTTTCTGGACGGTGGGAGTGGCAAGTGTTGCCTTAACTTTTCAAACAGGCAGGGGAATAGAGTGGGAAAGCGGTGTTTCACAACAAACAGGGAGAAAAGCACAAAACAGGAGGGAAAGGCACAAAAACGGAAGTGGAAAGGAATTTTTCTCAAATCCTGAGTCCACTGAGTCTCATCATGCCTGTGTGTTAGCGTAGGATACACAGGATCTTGAGTTTACCCTGATTGTGTGCTTAAAGGGAAATGACATTTATCGCCTTCTAAAAAGAAGCCGCATACTACTTTTTATGGGACATGAAATAACGCCAAAAGTCCTCAGGGCACCCCCCCCCCCCACCCCGCCTCTGAGGTAGCACTATTTCCATTACACAGAGAAGGACACCAAGAAAGGTCAAGTAAGTTGGCCAAGGTCTCAGAGCAAAAAAATGATCCAGGTGAAGGTGGAGGCTGCAAACGTGTCCAAGCGTCCCCCCGACCCCTCGCAAGCCCACACCGTTTCCCTGGCGCACCCCCTAGGGCTGTCCTGCGGGGGGATCTCGGCGCCTGAACTAGTGGTGGAGCGGAAGGCTGAGGGAGGAAGATGGGGTGGGGTGCGTACTCGAGGGGCAAGCGCCGTTTCAGGGACTTAAGCCTCAATAGTCCAAGTCTTCGTTTACTAACGAACCTTAGAAAAGCAGCCAGACGGAAAATCTGGGCATCGCCAGAGTCTCAACTTCTGCTGACCCTTTGCCCTGCGGTGGAAGGCGCCTGTGGACGCACCTGCCTCCACAACCACTGAGGCCCTGCGGGCTGTGTTAAGCTCCTGTTAGCAAGCGCCGGGCACGAACACCGGTGGCACGTCGTAGAAAAACCAGTGTCCTAGCTCTTTGAAAACGCGAGGCCCCGCTCTCCTTAGAACAACGTCTGAGGGGCCACACTCCCCAGGAAGTCTCCGGACGTTTCTGGGCATCCCCGGAAAAGCTCTTCTAACCGCCACTCACTGTCCGCGGGTAATAGGCCTGCGCGGCCAGAGGCTGGCGCGATTACCACCAGGGAAAACGCTGCGGGCGCTCCCCGCCCAGCTCGCCGCCCGGCCGGCCCGGCCCCAAGGGCTCCTTCCGGCCCTCCCCGGGCGGCTGCCGAGACCTTGTCCCCACTCGGAGCCACTGGTCGACGCCCGGCTCCTCCGACCTTCGCTGTGCAACTGACTGTATTGCGAAAGGCGCAGAGTCCGGGACCAGGTCCGTAATTTATGGGTGCAGCGGCGCTCCCAACAAGCCCTCGGCTGTCTTTGAATCTGCGGCTGCGTACTTGACATCTCCAGGTCACTGCTGGATAGGAGATGCGTACTTGACATCCTCTGGTTACCGCAGAAGAGGAGCACGTCTGTGACCTTCTTTAGTTTCTGTTACTTCAAAGACAAAGGGAGAGAAAACCAAAAGTGGCTGTGGGACCAGGAGTGACCATTGGGTCAAAAAACAACGTTTATTTTCCTTTCTTTTGTCTAAAAAAAAAAAAAAAAAAAAAAAANATTCCCTTCTCCAGGGGATCTTCCCAACCCAGGGATCAAACCCAGGTCTCCCACATTGCAGGTGGATTCTATACTAGCTGAGCCACCAAGAAAGTCCAAGAATATTGGAGTGGATAATCTATCCCTCCTCTAGCAGATCTTCCTGACCCAGGAATTGAACTGGGGTCTCCTGCATGGCAGGTGATTCTTTCCCAGCTGAGCTACCAGGGAAACTCTTATTAATGTACTAGTTAGGAACTTACTCATTATTTAAATTTAATTCTAACTTTGTTCCAATTCAGATACAGTATTATTACTCTCCCGGAAGAGACCCATTCATTAATCCACTTATTCAATCAGGTTTCATTCATTCTATCAATATTGGCATGAATGAACTCTACCTCAACAGGTCCCTTACTGGTTGACACCTAGTTATCATCCTGTAGTCTCTAATCTGTTTAACCTTCTGTTCTTCTGAAAATTATTGTCTACATTCACCTAACATGGAAGATGAGATTGCCAACGTTGACTGCTCCCAGTGGATAAAAACTTTATGACTTGACCTTGGGAGGCCACAGCACCACTTCTGCCATACCATACCCTATTAGGCAATCACTTGCCCAGATTCAAGAGAAGGGCAATTATACCCTTTTCTTGATAGTAGGAGTATCAGAGAATTTTCAGGCTATGTTTTAAAGCTTCCAGTCCGACCTCTGGCCATAAATTATTTATATACCTCTCACATACAAAATACACTCACCCCCTGAGAACTGTAGAACTCTTGGCACAGCATGGCTCCATTCAAACCTCTGCATTAAGAGAGGGCTGGGCATGAGGCTGTGTCCTAGGATGACCCCAGTCTTCCATTAAAATGCCTGCCTGAGAAAGCAGAACAAAGCTATGTCCCTGAGATGACCCCAGCCCTCCATTAAAATGCCTGCCTAAGAAAGCTCCAGAGAATTTACTGCTTGTCCTAGCCAACATCTGAAGATAGGCCCCAACCTCAGTAAACACCTAGTAAACAGGGTTTACTAGAAAGGGCTCACAATGGAGCATCACTTTTGTCTTCCTTTGAGATGGCTATGCATCTCTCACCACACTGCAATGTCTTTTTCAAGGACCTGAAATAAGCCTCTGCTCCTGTGAACATCAGGAAGGAAAGGACCTCTGTCTTTCAGTCTCTGCGGGAGGGCAGAACCCTAACTGCAGTAATTGGAAGCTTAACAGACATATCTGGCCTGCTCACACTGACACTGACCAACCCCTTAGTGATGAGTTTCCACTTGAGCCCCTGTTCTCTCCCCTATCTATTTTCTCACTAACAGTTTCCTCCCTATCCTGACAGCCTTGACTTCCAATCTTTATGAGACCCTTTAAGAAATGATGAAAATCTTTAAAGTTCATTCTTGTTTTAACTAATTTACTAACTGGTATAACTAAACTTAAGGACCTTTCCTTAACCGGTGCCCAATTTCAAAGCCAATACTGTATGTTTTAAGTGATCACAATGGCAGAACCCCAATTTATGGTGGTAAATTTACAGTTTAACTTTATAGTAACACTAACTTAGCAGCTCAAAATAATTATGGTTTAAGGTCAAAGACTTTGGAAAACAGGAATGCAGACATAGCTCAATGAGATTTATTTATGCACATATCCATTCTCAAATCAGTCAATCCTAAAGGAAATCAACCCTGAATATTTACTACAAGGACTAATGCTGAAGCTGAAGCTCCAATATTTTTGCCATGTGATACGAAGAGCCAACTCACTGGAAAAGACCCTGATGTCGGAAAAGATTGAAGAAAAGAGGAGAAGGTGGTGACAGAGGATGAGAGTGGGATACATGAATTTGAGCATACTCCTGGAGTCGGCGAAGGAGAGGGAAGCCTGGTGTGCTACAGTTCATGGTGTCATAAAGAGTCAGACAAAACTCAACAGTTGAATAATAACAATCCTCCCCCAAACTCCCCTCCCAATACAGACTTCCCCCTAACATTGAGAAGAATCCCTGTGCTGTACAGCAGGACCTTGTTGGATATCCATTTTAAATATGGTACTGTCTACATGTCCATCCCAAACTCCGTAACTATCCCTCCCCCTCTGGCTTGCCTTCTTCACAGTCCTGCCACTTTACTATCGCTAGATCTCCTACATGGTGGCTTGGATCTCCAAATGTTAACATTCCAGGAGAACAGGTAGAAGTTGTGACATCTGTTATGATGAAACCTTGAAAGTCACATGACTCCACTTCTACTGCATTCTTTTGGATGAAACTATCACAGATCCACCCAGGTTCAAAAGAAGGGAAATTAGATCAATTCTTAATAGAAGTCATATGTAGAGCAAGAAATAACATTATGGCCACATTTGGAAAAAAAATAATTCAATAATTCATCAATAAATTAGTCAAGTATGTGCTTTGTAGAAAATTAGCTTATTCATATCATACACACATACACTCATCATCACACATTTAGCATAATGTACATTGCCCTGATATGTATGTGCTTTATGTTCACATCGCCTTGCATAAATTTATAGTTAACTTCATATTTTCTTATGTCAAATAGTCAAAGAAATTTTCCAGAAAAAATATACATATAATAATATATAATTTAAAAAATTCAAGGCAGTAATCCAGAGTAGGTAAGCACATGAGCTTTGTGGTTCTATGTCTTTTATGAAGCTATGAAACTTTAATCAACTTACTCAGACTTACAAAGCTTCAGGTTTTTTTTAAACAATTTTATTGACATGATTTATAGAGAGTAGACTGTACCCATTACAGGCATAAACTTTGATGAGTTTTGACAGATATATACACCCATGAAATCAATGCAATTTATACTCAATGAAACCAATGTCACAACCAAGATACAGAATATTACTTTTTTACCTCCTAAATTTTCTTTTGCTTTCTTTCAATCCATCCTTTCTTCCACTCTTGGCTCTTCAACACCTAGCTCTAAGCAACCACTGATCTACTTTCAACAACTATAGATTAGTTTGCACTTTCTAGAATTTTTATCAGGTTTTATTGTTCAGTTGCTGTCATGTCTGACACTTTGAGACTCCATAGACTGCAGCACTCCAGGTTCTCCTGTCCTTTACTATTTCCTAGAATTTGCTCAAATTTATGTCCAAATGAGTTGGTGATGCTATTAATTTTGTATCAGGTTTCTTTTAGTTAGCGTATTGATTTTTGAGCTTCATAAATATTATTGTGGTATCCATATTTCTTTCCTTTCTATTGTTGACCAGCAGTCCACTGTACAGATATATTTGTTTATCCATTTAACTTACTGACGGACATTTGCATTATTTCTAATTTGGTGCTATTATGAATAAAGATTGTAGGGATGCTCATATACAAATTTTGTGTGTAGATATATATATACTCATATCCTTTCAATAAATCTCTAGGGTCAGAATGGCTAGATCATATGGTAGATATATGTTTAACTTTTTTTGAGAAATTTTTTCTAAAGTGCTTGTATCATTTTTATGTTCCTACAAGCTGTGGATGAGCATTCTAGTTGAACAAACTCTCAGTTCTGTATCTGTAAAATGGGAGGTATATTGAATCTCAGGATATTTGAGAACAGTATATAAATTAATATAGTCAAATTACTATCACAGAGCTGTGTACACAGAGGTGAATAGTAGATGGGGAGTATTTATTCAGCAAAACCACATGCAATAATTTAATCAGAGATAGAAATTCAAAACAAGAAGGATGCAAATAGAATAGGATGAATCATGAAGTCTCCAAGGAGAACTGGGAATTGAATTAATTACTGTAAATCATTACTATTAAAACAATGACTCAAAAACATATCAAAAGACATTGCCACAATCTAAGGATGAAGTTCAGAGAATGAGGATCATAGGATACAGGTCTAAAACCCAAGAAACCTATCATTTAGATACAGAGGAGAGGGCAGAGACAGCAAAAGAGGCTCCAGGGAGTAGCCAGTGATAACGTAGAAAAAAATAGAAGAGACTTCTGTCCAAAGAGCTAAGATACATGAATATTTCAAGAAATGATCAAACAATGAGAAGCTGACTAAGGGAATAGCCCTCTAATGCGGAAGTCCCTGATGACCTTACAACAACTGTTTCAACAGAGATGCAATGCAAGTCAGGTTAGGGTGTGTTAATTGCGCTCCCTCACCTGGTTTACTCTATTTACTTCAATGGTTAATGTAAAATGGTTTACTATATTTACTTCAATTTCCAGCTCTCCTTGGAAACTTCCTAATTCACTCCATTCTATTTGCATCCTTCTGGTCTTGAATTCCTATTCACCCCTATTAATAGGGGATGAAGAAGAAGACACAAATTGTGTATGCAAATAAAAGCCAACATGACCACAGAAGGGAAGAGAGATGTGACCCGTGTGATTCCAAAGCCAGTTTTCAAGGAGAAGTGAAGAAGCTTTCAGTTGTGATCACTAGGCAGTGACGAGCTCTGTTTTCCTGAGCAAGGGGATGATGCGGTAAAATGCCTGCAGTCTGGTCTACTTTTGACCTTGAGCTGAAAGAAGAAAGTAGAGAATGAGGCCACTTGGGAGGTAAGTGCAGTAAAGCCACAAGGACCAGGAGTTGATGGTGGCTTCAGGAATATCAAGAGAGAGTCTCCTGTACAGATCAAAAAACTCTGTTGATTGAGCAAGTTTTGTAGATAAAAATACAATTCTTTAGACATAGATGTGTCCTGGGAAAAGCCCTAACCACCAGAAGGAAAATAGATGACATACTTGTGAGGGAAGTGAAGGCTGTTTTGTTAGTTTCTTTCCACCTTCGAAGACTTTCTAATGATCTGCTACACAAAAAAGCTGACCTTTGTGATTTAAAAAACATTAAATAGCCCTTTCCTCATTCACTTCTGCCTTTGGTGTCACTCCCTTGAATAACTCAAAGACAATTTAATCTGTTTTGGTTAATTAATTCAGGTTCAAAACACTAGGTGCAGTTGCTGCCCCCAATTAGTAAATCAGATAGAGCATGAGCTGTAGGTTCTATTCTATGTCCAGATATATTAGAATGTACAATAATGGATATTTACAGGCACTCATGGGAAGCACCTAATTGCCAAGGCAGTTTCCCTTGATGTAAAAGACAATTTAAAGTTAAGCTATATCTGGTCCAAATTTAATTAATTTGGGTCCTAGTTTCTCAAAGAAGAAATCAAATGCATTGAGTATAAAACTGATGCTTGAATAGGTAAAGGCATGCTTTTCTCCCCCCTTTTTAAAGGTCAGTGAAATTAAGAAAATATTGGTGAACCTAAACATGTCCATTGCCATTCTGATGCTGCTGCCACTGCTGCTGCTGCTGACGATGATGATGAAGATGATGATGGCGACCATTATGATGATGGCAGGGGTGATAGAGACGGGTTTCAGAGTGACAGAATGTAAGATTTAGGAATCCAGTGATGTTTAACAAATTGTATTGTCAGCAGTGACTCACATTAATGGAGTCATTATCAGAAAATTGCATATAATTCCTGTTATTGCAAGTCCTCAGGATAATATGGCTGTTCTGCTAGGAGATTTAGAAGCTGCCTGCCCTGTGTAATTTTGGAAATTGCTCTGATCTAGCTCCTGTGGATACAGAGTTCAGAACAGACCCGCCACACGTGCATGGGCTCCTCAGGACAGCACTCTTTGAGGAAGTCACCTGCCTGTTTGGCAGCACAGGCTGGCTCTCATCCTCTGATAATAAATTCTCTCATTTATTTAGTATGCCCAAGTCTCTTGTCGGCATTTAACAGTGCAGAAGGAGTAACATGCTCATTCTACCCTAATTATGCTTTAGAAAATTGTCCCGTTTCAAAATTATAATGTCAAAAATTACCCGCCACCAGGTCTTTGGAAGGAGAATGGTCAGCCCTCACAGACTTCTTTCAAATGCCAGCACCAGGCTCTCTGACTCTGTTCATCAGAGACTGGGCTATGGCGGTCTCTTAAAATCTATTTTTTTCTCTCTCTGTTTCTGAGATAGTATCTCCCTTTAGATAAATTCTGGTTGCAATATTTTACTATTTTTAATCTTCCAGGAGGGAGGCAGTAATGCCCTTCTCCCTGTCCTTCACACCGATTTGTCTTTGCTTCTCATTATACAGAGTCTGCTTAAGTCGTGGTGCTTGCTGCCAGTTCTATTAAACTGCAGAAGGACCTGCCAGGTCACAATTTATGCTGCAATATCATAAAATTAACTTTCATGCAGAAATCCTTTTTTCCCTCTCTCTTATTCATTTTTATGCTTAAGAAATCCTGATGATTTCTCTTAGAAGGATTAGCTGTCTTTTTTCTGTGGGATTGACAAATTGGGTAGAATTTTGGTTTTAAGAGCAAGTGAAAATAGAATAAGAGCTTAATTCCAATTTCCTTCCTAATGATTACAAAATTCTTCTTGCCTTATTGCACTAGATTTAAAATAGAAATGCATGCTATGGAATCTGGTGGGGTGGGGGGAATGAGTCTTATATAGAAAATGAGTCTATTACTCGATCTCAAATCAAGATCTCCAGCCCCAATACAAGCCCTGTCTATTTGTTTCTACTCCTTCAGGATCCCATGGGAACTTTTCCTCATTAACTAGAATCTGGGTGTCCTGCTCCTACTTCCTATTATTGGATTGGCTAAAAAGTTCCTTCAGGCTTTTCCATAGCATCATACAGAAAAATCTAAATGAAATTTTTGGCCTTGCAATACATCCAAAGGAACCTGTGCCGAGTATCATGTGTTGCCAATTGCCTTCCTTTCCCCTCTTCCAGCATGCTCAGAGCTGGAAATGCAGCTAGAAAAGTCCAGACCTTGAAGTCCAAAAACACCCAATGATGTTTCCATGACAGCTACTGGGCCAAAATCTTTGATAGGATTTGAGGAGTGAAAAATGGTAGATTTAGGATTTTACTTTTCCTGTAAGAATCTGTTATTTTGCCCCTCAACAAATGGCATTCCCCCTTCTCCACTTTCCTTTCTTCTTAAATAAAATATTCTCTTGCTGGATACAGGATGTAAAAGTATGCATGCTATTGTCATCAAAGGGCTTTCAAGGAAAACAGCCTTTTCTAATATTACAAATATCAGGAAAAATAAACTGATACTTGTTCTTTCAATTATCATATTTCAACCTTCAGTTCAGTTCAGTTGCTCAGTCGTGTCTGACTCTTTGTGACCCCATGGACTGCAACATGCCAGGCTCCCTGTCCATCACCAACTCCTGGAGTTTACTCAAACTCATTGCCACTGAGTCGGTGATGCCACCCAGCCAACTCATCCTCTGTCATCCCCTTCTCCTCCTGTCTTCAATCTTTCCCAGCATCAGGGTCTTTTCAAATGAGTCAGTTCTTTGCATGGTGGCCAAAGTATTGGCGGTTCAGCTTCAGCATCAGTCCTTCCAATGAATATTCAGGACTTATTTCAACGTTAGAGTTGCTTTTCAGCTATGAACAAAAATTTATGATTTAATTTGACAAATTTTTGTATAGATGCTGTCTGATATTACAGGACAGAGGGGAATAGGGAAACCTAATCTAAAATGTCATCTTTACAGTTAGCATTTATTTCTTTCTAATACAAGAAGAATGCTTTATGGTGAATAATGACTATTGCAAAACCAGTATCATACTTCCATATTGTATTATTCTTATTTTTTCTGAATGGTGGGAGAATAATATCTATAAAAACATTGAATTCTGTTACAGTTGTGTTTCACACTGAAGGATGTCTTGGGAAGCAAACTTTTAAATTACCTGGAGCTAAAAATGTACCTGAATGGCATACACTTGCTAATCTACTTGGAAGAGAATATTCTGCAATGTTATGAAAAAGGTACTCAAGACAGTTTTCCCATAACAATGAAAGACCATTGGACACTAATCATATGACTATTCTCATTAGCACAACATCCCATTTAGCCAGTCTCCACTGAGCTTTCATTCATATTTTATGTACAAAAGAAAAGCTTGCAAAGTAAGCTGACTAGGAAGGGAGTGTGAGAAGATGTCAGTGAACATAAAAACCCTGGCACCTATTAAGTATATGACCCTAAATTTAAAAAATAGTCATTATTAAGTGCTTGAGTCAAACTTGTGTTATTCTTACCAATTAGATAAACATGTCCCTGAGCTGGGTTTTGATCTAACAGCGTATGAGGGAAAAAAAAATGACTTGCACTAAGTGGTATGACTGCAGCTATTGAAAAACAGACCTAGGTAATATTTCATTAAGAGCTTCTGAACAAGTTCCAAATCTGGTGTGAATTATAAAGACTCTATTGCAGTTTGAAGCCAGGAAATAAATATGCTTTCTGCCCAATGTGCTTAAATAGTTAGTGAATCCCCAGTTATTTAAATTATAGGTCCATGTTAAATGTATCCGTCCCTTTAATGTAACTTTTGCTTTGGGCTTCTCTGTGGCTCAGCTGGTAAAGAATTCCCTGAAATGTGGCAGATCTGGGTTCAATCCCTGTGTTGGGAAGACCCCCTGGAGAAGGGAAAGCCTACCCACTCCAGTATTCTGGCCTGGAGAATTCCATGGACTATACCGTCCATGGGGTCGCAGAGTCAGACACAGCTGAGCAACTTTCACTCACTTTAATGTAACGAAGATAGCAAGGCTATCTGAGAGCACATAGCAGAAGCAATATAACCCTTTCCTCCATTTACCACCACTGTGTCGCGGCCATAAGTATAACTGTGTCATCTAGGACAAAGGAGGAGATGTATGACTAAATGCACATTGAGCTCATTCTCAATTCTCAGTAATAGGTGATCATTACGACCACTTTTTCTGGCCTCTATATGTATATCTTGGCAATTTTAGCACACTATAAACCTCAGTCCAAGATATATAAATATTCATGGGTCTTTGTGCCTTTATATGTATGCACATCTCACAAACAATATCAGAGTCTTGAGTGGTTATCTGTACTTCACCCATGCATGTCTTTCCTTTTCTTATACATTGGATCTTTTCGATGTTGTTCCTGTGGCTTAACAGAGCTACTGTTTCCTTTTTTCCATTTAAAAATACCACTAATTCTTTCAGCTTAACACACATACCAATTGTTTCATGCTGCTCTTTAGATACTCCCTGGTCCAATAAATTGTTCTTAATTAAAAACTCCCATAAGCTTCTGTATGTTCCTCTTCTGGAGAACAGGGTTCATTCTGCTTTATATCAAAGTCACTTTAAAAAAACAATCTATTCCCATAAATACAAATTCAGTCCACAGGATGTAAGGTCCAAAGCTTATTCATTTTTGAATTTTAGCCACATATAATGACATATATATCCTGAAAGTGAAAGTCGCTCAGGCATGTCCAACTCTTTGTGACTCCATGGACTATCCAGTCCATGGAATTCTCCAGGCCGAAATATGGGAGTGGCTAGTCTTTCCCTTCCATAGGATCTTCCCAACCCAGGGATCAAACCCAGGTCTCCTGAATTGCAGGCAGATTCTTTACTAGCTGAGCCAGAAAGGCAGCCCAAATCCATATTAAATGTATAGTAGAATTCAACTAATACACATAGCTATTGTATTACTATGAAAATAGTATAACTATTAAATTTTGGTTATTTTACCTGGGAAGAAAGAACTTTAATGAATCTGTTAAAGACTTTGCAAGCTCAAAACTTGTTAAATCAGGAATTGCTACTCATATAAAGTCTATCTAAATGATAGTCATTGATGACAAAGTGTATTTCATCAGCCTCATTAACCAAAGTGTATATACCAACTTTAGTGTACTGGGGAACCTTATTTTAAAATTCTTATTTTAAACAGTAACTCAGAGACTACATAGGCCAACAGAAATAAAGTCTGAGTTTGTTCACTGATGGTCTCAGTGAATGACTTGCTTTATCGGTTGTCTCTGACATAAATTGTTGTTGGGTAGATTTGGCAATTTATGTCTGGTCTTTGGATTTCAATTTCCTTGAGTTTTTTTTTTTTTTTTTTTTCTGGCATCATTCCAATGCTTTGTTTCACTTAGTCAAAACAGTAGAAAAACCCTACACCAGATGATGAAATGTGCATTTTGTCCCATTTCACTAAAAACAGTGATGATATTGTTCTATGTGATTTGGGGCAAGCCCCTTGCCCTCTGCAGGATGTTCTGGAATCTGAGGTTATTGAACTAACATGTATTAACTATCACTGTTCATCATAGGATGAGCTTCTCATGATATAAATGTCTAAAGGTCAAATGATTCAAATGAAAGGCCTAATTTCCTTGATAGATAGGTATTTCATGTTTACTTCCTTGAGAATATATATGTTCTTACCCAGCCAAAAATTAAACTTTAAAACAAATGAGCTTCTTTCAGGCCCTGACCAACTGTGTACAGTGATGGACCTCATCAGCATGTCATCCAGGACACACTGTATGATGGTTCATTTCATGTATCAATTTGCTTGGGCCAATAGGTACCCAGATTCTTTCTTGATATGTCTGTGTGTTCCCAGATGGGATGAGCCTTTGAATCAAGTGGGCTCCTTAAAGCAGATTATTTTGACCAGTGTAGAATAGCATCATTCAATCCCTTGAGGGCCTGAATAGAACAAAAATATGAAGAAGGAAGAATTTGCCTTTTGCCTACCTGCCTACTGAGCTAGAGCATCTGTCTTCTCCTATCCTTAGACCAAGACATATCATCAATTCCTCTGATTCTCAGGCCTTCAGATGCTGATCAGACTTGTACCACCAGCTTGCATATGGCAGATTATGGTACTTCTCAACCTTCATAATTGAATAAGCCAATTCCTCAATAGGACATAGATGGACAGATAGATAAATGTATAGGCAGACAGACTGATAACCACCTTGGTACTACTTCTTTGGATAACCTTGACTAATTCACACTGTGACATAAAAGAAAAGCTCTGTTTCTAAACAGGGTTTAGTTGGGAAAATGTAAGCTTATTAGAATCGCAGACATAAGGCCACTGATTACTCTATAATCTGCTCTTTCAATACCTCCTTCTCATTCATACACACAGTCACATGAATAAATCCCTCCTCTTATCATCTACCATGATGGGCTTCCCTGATAGCTCAGACTGTAAAGAATCTGCCTGTAATGCGGGAGACCTGGGTTTGATTCCTGGGTTGGGGAGATCCCCTGGAAGGACACAGCAACCCACTCCTATAATCTTGCCTGGAGAATCCCCATGGACCGAGGAGCCTGATGGGCTACTGTCTATGGGGTCACAAAGAGTCAGACATGACTGAGCGACTAAGCACACAGCACATAATCTACCATTGCTAGTAATTTATTCACCAAAAGAGTGATCCCTCAGTACTTCGACCTGAAAACATAGAACTCCTCCACAGCTTTTTGCATAAAAACTATGGGGGTTTAGAGTAGAAAATTCTGTCTCCTGCGAAAAATCAGAGGGCTGATTTCAAACAGTGTAACAGTGACTCATTTTATTAATTAATTCATCAATGGAATAAAACTTGTCATTTTCACTTGTTTCTGAGATTCCAATCAAAGCCTAATTAGCATAAACATTTCAACATGTGTCCTATATTAGCAGCAGGCATCAGGAAATGAAGACTTCCAACATGGAGGGGTAAGGAGGCAGAAAAGGTCATCCTTGTAGCCATTGGATATGTTTTTGTTAAAGATAAGCATCCAAGAAAATGTTACAATTTGATGAATACTAATAGCAGCCATTTGTATGGGCTTAATGAATCAGTAGATTTGCAAACTTTTCACTCGACCAGCAGGGAAACCTTTGTAATATTCAAACCTGTCCAAAGATGATGTGAGCTACTCTAGGGAACATGAGATTCCTGACGTGGAAAGTACTTATAAACTTGTCGAAGATGCGGGGGCAAGCCCAATAATCCCAGCTCGAGCATTGCAGTGGATATTGATGACAGTTGAAGAGAGAATAAATTCTGTCTTTGAGGAACTTTCCCAAGGTCAATTGGCCAGTAGCAGAACTCAGCTAGATGTCAGAGGCTCTATCTAGTTCAACTACCTCAATCTACCACCATCCCAAGCACTGAAAAGACCCTAGAGGTATGAAAGCTGGCTGACTTTAGGTAGGTTAGATAATTAACAGCTTGCCTCACAGCCAATACAGATTTACAGGAATATTAAGTAGACTGGCTACCTGGGAAGAGCAGAGAATTTAAGAAAAATACTCAAGGAATGGTAGAAAGAAAGACCTATAGGCACACTTCTCAATTTTATCAAGACCTAAGCTAGGTTTCCAGAAGTATTATGTGCTCAGTGGTGTTCAAATCTGTGTGACCCCATGGATTGTAGCCCTCCAGGTTCCTATGTCCATGGAATTTTTCTAGGCAAGAATACAGGAGTCAGTTGCCACTTCCTCCTCCAGGGAATCTTCCCAACCCGCTAGCACCACCTGAGAAGCCAGGCTTCCACAAACCATATCACAAAATGCCAAACCATCTGGCTGTCAGCAAAGAAGTACAAGAGGTACAATTCTCCAAAGTCAGCAGACCTCAAGTTCTGCCTCTTCAAGGTAAAACCAAAGGAATGATGGATACTTGGCTCCCAGGTCTGCCCTTGATTTCCTTCCCTTCTTCAACCCCTTCGTCATCCTGTTTCTCTCGTGGCCTTAGATAAATTGGAAGGAAATATTCTGCCCTCGTTTACCATCATCTCCCCAGCCTGGGCTGTGGCTACCAATTTCACAGTCTTCCTCTGAGCAATGATAGGTTACCTCAGTTTCATTTCTGAATTTGATGACCTCAATTGCTGTCCATTTCCTATCTATGTCGATGCAGAATTGTCTATTTTTATTTGAAGTTTTTAGAAACGTGGAAGAGGAACCTTGGCCTTTTCCTTCAAATAACTACTTCGACAGCTTTATGGATGGCTAGTTAGTTTCTCCCTGACCTCCCTGAGAGGTCCCATCAGCTCTAACCCAGTTTCCTCTAAATTCTATATTCCCGGCTCTGGGATAGCAGCAGACGGCTATATCTTGTTCCACAATCCATAATTCTGAACTTCAAAGTTCAATGCCAAATAAGATCGCACACTGTTGGATAACCTTTTGTACCAGCCCTTCAGCACTAATTAAATCCTGCTCATTCCGTGCTGCCTGGAGAAAACCTAGGGCCCTCTTCTTGTTTTCAAGTTCAAAAACAAAGCAAAACAAAACAGAAAAACAGAGAGCAGCCACACAAAAATCGGAGATTTCCTCTCCATTAACTGTCTGGTTGGCAAAGTCAGGACACAAAGAAAGGCCCTGGATGAGAGGCAAGGAGGTGGCTGAGTTAAAGAGGATGTGTCAGAGCCTTTTGAGGGGATTCTGCTGGAGCATAAGTGAGAGCAAGGTCTTTGTCGTAAGTGGCAGGCCTATAAACCCTTTAAAAACCTTAAGTAGGCATGACTAGTCAGATCATGTGAATCAGTGTGGCTGTGTGAGGCCCTGGGGTCACAGATAATCAGTGCATGGAGTTTCTCAATGGTTAAGAACAAACAGGACTGACCAAGCTACCAGTGTGTGCCTCAGAGGCCATTCTTGTCCCAACTGTACACTGAACACCTGCTCTAGGATCCATTTCTATTTTACAAATAAAGAAATAGACTGAGAGTATTTAAGAGACTTTTCCAAAATTTATAAATATCCTTTTTCTTAAGTAAGTCAGAGCAAGATGTATTGTATGATATCACTTACATGTGGGATCTAAAACATGATACAAATGATCTTATTTACAAAATAGAAACATACATAGGAAACAAACTTATGGTTATCAAAGGGGAAAGAAAGGGAGGGCATAAATTAGGAGTTTGGGGGTAGCAGATATAATCCACTGTATATAAGACAGATAAACAACAAAGTCCCACTGTATAGCATGTCTGTGTGTGCTCTGTTGCCTCTGACTCTCCTGCAACCCTACGGACTATAGCCCGCCAAGCTCTACTATCCATGGAACTATCCCAGCAAGAATACTGGAGCGCATTGCCATTTCCTCCTCTAGGGAATCTTCCCAACCCAAGGATTGAACCCACGTCTCCGGAGGCTCCTGCATTGGCAGGCAGATTCTTTACCATTGAGCCATCTGGGGAGCCCTACCCTATATAACCCAGGGAACTATATTCAATAGCTTATAGTAAAGCCTAATGGAAACTATGAAACAATATATGTGTAAAACTGAATTGTTTTGCTGCACACTAGCAACTAATATAACATTGTAAATCAACTATACTTCAACAAAAAGTAAAAATTTTAAGTCTATGACCTTTGCACCAGGCCGTATTCCTGCACCCTATCCAAGTACCATCCTTTCTGTCAACATCAATGTTTAACACTCACTCTCATGGGAAAACCCTACTAAGTGATTTAGCAAACACTGGCTAACACCCATCACACTGAAGTTAACAAAAGCCTGTTGAACCAGACATTGTTCTTATCCCCACCATTGCTCATCTCTGTAACCACCCCAGAAGGGAGGTTCTGAGAAACAAAAGACATACAGAAGGCCTCAGAAGCTTGCAATCAAGTTGGGATAACACTCAAAGACTTGCAGTGAGAATATCATCCCAGGACAAAAAGTTCAACATAAGAGTTGTTTGACTGACTACATGTTCTGAGATAAGTGTCCAGGAGAAGAACAGCTTGAGTTAGATAAAGCGAATAAATCACTTCATCTGAGCATATCCAATCAAAGCTTAAAAAGAACTAGCACTAGAAAATATGCTTCTGTGATATAAGCAGGGAGTTTTCCCAAACAAATCAGCATCCCACCAAGCCCCCCACCACCAGGGTAGCTGCAATACCTAGAGCCAATGGGATTTTTACCCAAAACTGTAAGTTTCCCCAGACAAGAAGAAAGAAGCCAGACTGACTCAGAGGAGAGCTTCCTACAATTACAGACAGGGGATTTTACTAGAGATCAGAAGCAATAATAGTTTTAGATGATAGCTCTGAAACCCCAATGAATTAGATGAAACACCTTGGGAGATCAAATAGATGACCTTGATCTTTATACATCTTAGAATAACCCAGTAACTGAAAAATGAACAAGGTTGTGTGTATACACTAGCATGCATGCAAGGAGTAGAGGTCTGAGTAGGAGAAACAGAAAAGCATTAAAATCTTATGATAAACAATCTTGGACAAGATAAAAGCCATAAAATTCAAATTAATTTGGATGATGATATACAGCTCTTTCGCAGTTATTTCTTAGCCTTACAATGATTAAAAAGAATTCAGCTTTCTTGTTCTTAATGTGTTTACTTTTGGATTGTCTTTGTGTGTTTGGTAAAAGACTAATTCTCAGAACATCATCTCAATTTTTGTTTCTTCGTGGATTACAACTTGTAGTCATTAGTAATAATTTTCATATAGACCACTAATAAAATGTTTTCCTTGGTCTCTGTTTCCGATATTTGCTGCTTGAAACAATTCAATTGTTGCTTTTAGAGCCAGAGCCGACTTGTTCATCGGGTTGAGAGGAAAAATGTTTCAGGCTCATGTTACTTTTAGGTGTCCATCGAAATGGTTTAATTTCCTTTGAAATCAGAATTTTTAAAAATGAGCTTTCAGGTCAAAGAAAATGTCTTAATATATAATATCAATTTATTTGCCTTTGTACAAATGCAGTCATAAAATAATTGCAAAATTTTAAGTTTTTAAGCAAAAATTTTAATGGAAGAAAATGCCATAAGGCAAAAGTGCCTAAAACTCGAGAAATTCATAATATGGTCCTGTTCTCATGGAATCTTTCTGAAATCAAAATCTTGATTCTGCCTCTCTTCTATTTTAAGGCCTTATCATTTTATTTCTTGATAGTAGATAGAGAAGACAAAAAGATCATATCCTAAGATTTGGTGACTCCCAGATTTTTCAGCATCATCTTGCTCAAGCCCTCAACCCAACTTATGCCTGGCAATCTGCCCTCAGTTCTATTCCCTTAAGGCATCTTCTCTTCTCATCTCTAGATGGTTTTCTCAGTAAATGTAACCCTTCTTCTTCTGGATGCAATTATCATTTGGATAACATGGAGACAAAGATTATTTACCAGTGTTTTCAATCAAAATTTTTTTCTCTCTTTGTATTTATCAAAGTTCTGCCTCTAAGAAAATCCAAAGAAAATGTAATCTCCTCTGAAAAGTCTCCGCAGCATCCCCTCCACAGTATGATCTTTATATCTGTTGTATTCTATTTGCCACCCTTCTCACAAACTCTTAGACTGTACAGTGCCTAGTCATTCAGTTCAGTTCAGTCGCTCAGTCGTGTCCGACTCTTTGCGACCCCATGAATCACAGCACACCANGGCCATCACCATATTGTAAAGTAATTATCTTCCAATTAAAATTAAAAAAAAAAAAGAACTTCTCTTAGAGCACTAAAGAATGTATTATTCTGGAGGGGGGAAAAGTAAATATGGAGAAAACAGTGGGATGAAAAAAAAAATTTAGCCAAAAAACAAAAAAAGTTAAATATACTAATAGTAAAAATGCTTAACATTAAATGAAAACTTCAAATATATCAACTTATCCAACAGAGAGGAAGAGGCGAGGACAGAGAAGAAAATTATGCTACAGTTTTTGTCTTATGTAGGACATGAATATAAACAGTATACTGTTATAAACTTATAGTTAAGTATGCATATACAAACTATAAGAGTGGTCACTTAAAAAACTGAAATAAAACATATAACTCTGAAATTATTAGGGGGGAACAAAGGGAAAGGAAACTTGATCAAGCCAAATAACCCAACAGAAAACATAGTAAATATAAAGCACAAATCAAGGAAATCAGTAACTAAATCTAAGCTTATCAGTAATTACAAAATAAAGTATAGCAGTGCTACCATCAAACAACATAGGATATAATGTGAAACATTATGTGAGACAAAAAGGTACTGCAGACTGATTTAAAAACACAAAAGATTTACAAGTCCAGAATATACAAAACAAAAACTGGAATTATAAGGAGAAACTGAAATGTTCACACATACTAGAAGTTTCCAGAAGCCACCTATTTCAATTCATACTCTTCACACTTAAGTATAGTATTTAATTGAAGAATGCTTTCAACAGTGTCAGCAATGCTGCAGGGCAAATTTGAGAATGCCTTTAGAGAGATACACTGATAAGAAACAAACTATAAATAAGTCTAGTTCAGCAGAGGAGTATCAGATGTAAACAATGAAACCTACCTTTTTCCTAACAGAGGGGTCATAAAGTAAGTTTGAAAACAAACTTGACCAAAATTAAAAGTACCACTGATTTTTTTCAAAAAAAGGTCAGATCCATGCAAAAATAGGGGGAAAAAAACCACCACACTAGACAAGGAGCATTTCATTCTTCAAGCACCTGGGAAAGTTCTACAGTATGTGTCTAAGAACATAAGCTTTGGAGTCCAACAAATCTGAGTTTAAGTGCTAACTCCTTGTGTTACAAAACTCATACAAATATATGAAGCTCTAAGTCTTAGGGTCTACAACTATTAAGTGGGGATGATAATTTGTAGCTCCATAAAGCTATCATATCACTAAGGTAAAATGAAATAATGCCTGGCACAGAGGGCTCAATAATTAACAATTATTGTTGTTACTATTAAATTGTATTGTGGTGCAAGATGTGAGAAACTTCCTAATATTCTTGATATTAATTAACATGTTCTGCAAAGCATTTTTGATTTTAAAGTCACACAGGAAATATTTTCCATTTATTTTTTATAATACTTGGATTCTCAGGTTATAACAAAAACTGTATGTAATTTTAAAATTAAAACTGCTGATTTCAGACTGATAGAATAAATAACGGCTCTCATCCTATTACCAAGTGCTCCAAATTTCCAATCTAAGAAAGATAAAAAGATAAAGAAGGCAGTATTACTGTCATTCTCTAGTCCTTGTAATTTCTTGCCTTTAGAAACAGAAACATTTCCAGAGAGAAAATGCCCAATGGAATTTAGTCCTGCATTGAAACCAGAGAACCACCCCAAACAGCTGTTTTAGTGGTAAGGATACCCTGAGCAACTTCTTCATATTTATTGAAGAAATGTCACTAGTATGCCTACAGTAGATTTAAAAGTTTATGGGCAAGAGAGTTTTAAGTAATTAAAGGACGATCTTATTCATATGTTCTAAGACTATATTAAGTCCTTAAAAAACAAACAAAAAAACACCTACTTTTAGTTCTCAGTACTCAAGGGGATGTATTATAGAAGATATTGAAGCAGAGTCCCCACACCTCACCTCCAAAGTAAAAGAAGAAAGAAGCCTTAGTTCCCTTAACACTAGATTTATTGCAAAACTTACAGATAGGGAATATATTAAAGCAAATACTATTCATACACGGGTTCTCTAAGTATATAAATCAATCCCTTACTTGTGTCTCATAAACTCAGTTCAACATGCTTTCCATAATTACCTTTAAGTATAAAGCTCACAATATAGTTTCTTACCTTTCCATTAGCTTCTCTTTATCCCAATTGAAGTGGCTAAGGAGTATTCTTGTGATAGTTGCTGGATTCTAAAGAAGGGGGGGAAAAAAAGTCATTTTAAGGTAATAGCACTTACTGACATTTAGTGAATTTTTTAGGTTGAATTTACTCTAACACCCCACCCAAATTACCTTTCTTAAGGTATTTCTTTATTCCCCTAAGAAAATATAAAATTTTAAGATCAAGACTATTTACAAATAGTTTGTCACACTAATGTCATGTTTCTATGAGATTCTAAAGCAGAATTCACAACAAGCCAAGAAGAAATTAAATGAAAAACTACTATATTAAGTCAAGCACTAATAAAGTGAACTTTTCTGCAATTAGATTTAACAGACTGCCACATCAACACATTGTAAATCAATAAAGTTTCTAACATTTTATGTACTGAATAGCTCTAATCAGTCCAAACTATTTTTAATTCAGAAGGCCCACACTTAATGAAAAAGACAAAATACTTGTACTATGAAATAATTTATAGAGTATCATTTGTAATCACTATTTCATTTCTCAAAGGAAACCAGAGTCCAAAGTTTACTGCCCCATCATCATTCAGTGACGTCACAGCCCCTCCTGTTTTCCATGAAACTAGTGAACAGAGTTTTACCTCAGTAAGATGATGGGGCCTAGGAGATGAAGGAACTCCAACTTATTCAAAGACACTAGAGCTAGTTACCATGTCAAAAGTGAAATTCAAACCTGAGTCTGCTTATCTGTACTTTACGCATGATTTTATTATATCAAGTAACATTTCAAAAATGATCTCTGTATATAAACCATAGTTAGACACCAATGTTCCAGCACAGTAAGTGTTTGGGCTTCCCTGGTGGCTCAGACGGCAAAGAATCCGCCTGCAATGCAGGAGACCTGGGTTTGATCCCTGGATATGGAAGATGCCCTGGAAAAGGGAACGGCAACCCACTTCAGTATTCTTGCCTGGAGAATTCCATGAATAGAGAAGCATGACGACCTGCAGTCCATGGGGTCGCAAAGAGTTGGACACGGCTGAATTAATAACACACATCTACTGATTTAGTCTAAAAGCAATCCTGTATAAAAATGTCATGAAAGAAATCCCTATCAATTATTCTTAGTAATACCATTTGTCACAAAAATTCACAGACATCCACATTGCTGCTGTTGTTTAGTTAAGTTGTGTCTAACTCACCTTTGGCAAAAAAGCCAAAGATGCAGATATGGTTAAGTCCCAACCCTCTGCTCCAAGCACATTTTGCTAATCCATCTAAGTATTCCTTACTTCTTAGACTCAGACTTCCTTAAGAATCTTCCTTCAACACACCATTTGAAAAAAAAAAAAAAACTGTCTATAAGAATAAGTGAAAAGAAACATATTAGCTCACCCTAAATTATAATATTTGTACAGAAGATAGATTTTATCACATATCCAGCTCTTTTACAATAGGATTGTGGGCTTCCCTTGTGACTCAGCTGGTAAAGAATCCACCTGCAATGCAGGAGATCTGGGTTCAATCCCTGGGTTGGGAAGATCCCTTGGAGAAGGGAATGGCTACTCACTCCAGTATTCTGACCTGGATAATTCCATGGCATCACAAAGAGTCGGACAGGACTGAGCAACTTTCACTTGCCTATAAATGAAACAGTTATTCAGTCATATTTAAAATAAGGGAAATAATCCTATCAATTGGGGAAATTTAGTAGTACTCATTGGGATTTTGCAACTATAACTTTGGGACATCCAAAACACGATATATTCTCTGCCACTGGGGAAAATTTTTCAGGAACTGTTAAGTCTCAGCTTGCAAAGAGAAAAATGGGAGAGGTGGGGAAATGCCCTCTTTAACCTAATGTTGCTAAGTGCCTTTTCTGTGTTTGAGATCCCCCATCAAAAACTGGTCTCGTCCAGAGTTTCCAAACCTGTTTTATTGATTCTTCAAAAATAACTATGGAATATTCTATTAAAAAACAGATTCCTAGATTCCACCCCAAAACTTGCTTGTTGCCAAAAGGATTCAGAACATTAGACCAGCGATCCCCCAGGATGAAGAAAACATGGCAATCTTTCTGGTTTTGGCTGTTCAAAAATTCCTGTGTGTTTGTTTAGTAATGTACACAGGGACCTCCCTGGCAGTCCAGTGGTTAAGACTTCACCTTCCAATGCTGGGGAAAGCAAGTTCAATTCCTGGTTCGGGAGCTAAGATACCACAGTCCTCAGGGCCAAAAAACCAAATTACAGGGAATTCCCTGGCTGTACAGTGGTTAAGACTTCGCTTTCCAATGCAGTGGATGCAGGTTCGATCCCTGGTCAGGGAGCTAAGATTCCACATGATTCTTGGCCAAAAAACCAAAACATAAAATAGAAGCAATACTGTAACAAATTCAATAAAGACTTATAAAAATAATAATGTACATACTTTATTGAGGTTCAGTTCAGTTCAGTTCAGTCGCTCAGTCGTGTCCGACTCTTTGCGACCCCATGAATCACAGCACGCCAGGCATCCCTGTTCATCACCACCTCTCAGAGTTCACTCAGACTCATGTCCATCGAGTCCGTGATGCCATCCAGCCATCTCATCCTCGGTCATCCCCTTCTCCTCCTGCCCCCAATCCCTCCCAGCATCAGAGTCTTTTCCAATGAGTCAATCCTTCACATGAGGTGGCCAAAGTATTGGNTAATCTGCATCTCTATGTCTCCTGCATTGGCAGGTGAATTCTTTACCACTAGTGTCACTGTGTGATTAGCCCTTAAGTTATTTCTGCTTCTAAGCATAAGAGATATGAGTTCCTGTTCTCCTTGGCCTCTTAGATTGGTGTAAGAGGACAGTCCAGAATTTTCCAAACAAAAGCAATAGTGTTTCATCTCTCAACACCAGCAGATGCAAAGTCTTACTAAAACTCATGCACAGTGCCTGAAGTAAGTACATAGGCCAGTGGGAAGGAATGCTAGAGAGCCTCCTTTTGCTTGCTTTAAATCTGTACCTTCATTTGAACTTTAGAGATTTTCTTTGTTCTCTTCTTTTTGTTTCAGTAGCACCAAAAGTGAGACAGCTGGGGACCCCAGGGAAAAAGACATTTTGGAAGAATATTTTGTAGCAAGTCCCCCCAGAGCAGAAATTTGTATGGTTAATCTTTTAGAGAAATTTGTATAGTTCTTATTCACATTTTCCAGACATTGACTGCCAATCCAACATCACCAGCCTAAGCTAACTTAGACCCCATGGGTTTGTTGTCATAATTTTTCTAACCAAAGAAAAACCCTAGCCACCATCCATAACCATGTGTTTTTAAGACTAAGGTTAAAGATGCTCTGATTCATCCATAATCTTCATTCTTGTTCTCTTGAGAGGACTAGGCATGGCATGGCAGATTAGCCTGACCTGGAGTCAAAAATAGCCGCAAACTGTGACCAAACCTGTAATTGGAGTCTCTTTAACCATTTTCTAACCTGGATACCGACTAAGAAACAACTATTTAACACCTGCTATAGGTAAGACCTTTACCATGCATTTTACATTCATTAGCTCATTTAACATATATAATCACCCTACCAGAAAAGTTATTAACTTTATCACTTTAAAGAGGAAAATGCTGAAGACCAGAGCAATGGCCTCTCTGGAACCTCATAGCTAGGGAGGGGGAGTGGCAGGCAAGCTCACTATTGGGATCCCATGCATCTTATCCATGGGTACCTCTATGCTCTATCATTACAATCTTAGCTGCTTCCTCCCATTGAAATCTGTGAGCTCCTAACAAGTAGAATCATGTTTTCTTCTTTGCACCCACAGTGGCTAACACAGTGCCCTTCAGGGCACTGCTACAATTTGTTTTGGTCTCTGTGTGGATGTGAGTAAGGAGAGACAGATGGGGGTTATGACAGTCAAAGAAAGCTTCCTGGATGTAAGCGAGTAGGTGTAGACATGTCTAGAAGAAAGAATGGAAGTGGGTAGACCAAGGTAGGCTGCTCAGGATTTATTTCCTTAAGGGAAAGTTTGCCTGGGCAAAGGTAGAAGGGACTGAAGGCATGTAACATGACTGTGTGTAAACTAGGATGGCGCCGTGAGCCGATACGGGATATAAGAAATGAGAAATTACTGACTGATGGGATTAGCCTGAACTCAGAAATTCTGCCTCTTTGAATGTCTAGGTTCTGGTCTTACAATTTCTCAAGCTTGCCTGAGGGCAGTGATTGGTCTCACCCACACACCTCCTCCCATTTTCCATTTCCACTAGAGAGAGAAAGCTTAACTTTAAGGTGAGTTCTTTGCCTTTGATATTCTGACAGGAAATGTACATTGCTGTTTGCCAAACCTACCCCACTGACCTGCCCTTATTCTGGGAAGAAAATAAGAAGGAAAGAGGGGGAGTTATGAGGGGGCTGATTTCTGGCACAGTCACTCATTTAGAAAAGTCATTTCAAATTGCACAAGGTGCTTCAATTGCCCTATTTTCCTGAAATTAATTCTAAATTTTATGGGTACAATTTGTTTCCCTTAAGTCTCTAATTATGCTTTTAACATTCAGTCTTTCAAACTCTAGCCATTAGTGACTTAATATGGTGTTTCAGGAGATACAGTGGAGTTAGGAGTGTGGGTGGGAGTTGTAAGAGCAGAAGTTGCACCTGTGCTTGTGATGGTTTGAAATTGATCCCCTGGAGGAGGGCTAAAAGAAAAATCTAATAAGTCACCAAAATAGATTCAAGGCTGAAAATTAGTATTTAAGGTATTAGGACAAGGGGCTAGGAAAGGCTTGAGAGGTAATCACAAAGTTCCATTAAACTTATTGAACATGGGTGCTGTGTGGGATTTCAGGACAAATGAGAAGAATTGTAGGAAATACAGATATCATCAGACAGCAAAGCATGCTGGTATAAGGTAGAAGTGCTAAGGTTAGAGGAGGACNGGCTTGAGAGGTAATCACAAAGTTCCATTAAACTTATTGAACATGGGTGCTGTGTGGGATTTCAGGACAAATGAGAAGAATTGTAGGAAATACAGATATCATCAGACAGCAAAGCATGCTGGTATAAGGTAGAAGTGCTAAGGTTAGAGGAGGACTTTCAAGGACATAAACAATTAAGGAAGGAGACAGGTAAGAAGTGGCTCAGAGACAAGACCGAAAAAAAAAGAAAAAAGAAAAGAAAAATTGAAAGCTGAATCACTGAATAGATGGGAATAGCCTGTTGAAGAGGCAAGATGAAATAATCAGTAAAGTACAATCATTGTTCCTTAAATGTTCCATCAATAGGCATCAACTGAGCAGCCACAGTGCTATCTCTATTTCTTAAATAAGGTTTACCAGATAATTTGTGCACCTCAATTCCCCAAACACACATAGTTCCCATCTATGCTGACACAATCTGCTCCATGGTTCTGATGACAGCATATAAGATTTAGAAACAGAAGCCAGAGGGGGTTAATATAGGCTTGGAGAGCTCCATGACGTGTTCAGAGGAGCAGACGACCCATGCTGTACTACAGAGAATTCAGAGTTTGAGGAAAAAGGGGAAAAAAAAAAAAAAGGCCTGAGTTTTAGGAAACTGACAGACTAAACACACCAGAGTATGAAAAGACCTTAGACCTGCCAGGAGGACCTCCTTGGAAAGGAGACACATGAAAAGCCCAACTAGTTAGAGGTATTCATCTCTTGAAGTCTGGGTATATACGAATAGGAAGCATCATCTCTACAATCAGCAAAGTCAACCACTGAGGCAGGCAGAATGAGGAATGAATACCATTGGGTGGGAAAAGAGAATCACACCAATAAAACAAGAAGAGTTGTTTGGAATAGAAAAATTACACATCAAAAAATATATTCTTATAAGTTTATAAAGGTAAAAAAAAAATCACTGAATCTTGAGATGTCTAGTGAAATCTTTTGCAATGAGAGAAGTTCCTAGCTGGAGTAGAAGGGTGATCAGATATCAGAGAGATTGGGAAATTAAAACTCTTACATAGGGCAATGACCTGAGGAAAAACACAAAGTGAATCAATGATAAGGAGAGTCGATATGATGATAAAGACTACAGCTGACAGATTGCTTCATTCCTCTGGAGATGGTGGAGAGGGATGAAGTAGGATGGTAAAACTAGGTTTTGGTTGCCTTGAATTTGATGTTAAACATCTTCAACTACCTGCAACCAAACAAGTAGATAATATTAAACATTTCTGAGCAGAGATTTGACATTATAATGGTTCATTTTAATCTGTCTTTTCCATGTGATTCTGATCAAGCCTCCTTATCCTAAGATCCCAACAATTTTCAGATATAGGGGAGGTAATAGCAAAGGAAATATTTTCCATAGTTTGAGAGTTCTAAATGTTATACGATTTTAGGAAATGTACACATTGTACATTTCTCGAAGGCATAGACAATTTGCCCAACCAAAGCTCAAACATCAGGATCCCCTCATGTGTCATCCACACAGAAATGCTCTCCATGCAGTTTTCTTCAAATCCTACAAATATGTACCATTCATTTGCTCCATCCACACAAGTGTGTGCCGTCTTCATAGATTTGCCATTAGAACAGGAGTTCCATCTGCACAGGTGTGCCATCTACCAAGTTGTGTCATGCACATAGGTGTTCAACAGCTAACTAAGCTGTGGCATAAGTAACTCTTTTCTCTCCAGCATTTTCTCGCACTGAATGTTCTCCAGTAAAGTAAAATGCATTGCATTCTCCTCCATAGAACACCGAGACACTAAAGGTAAGGAGCCATGCAGCCTCCTCTATGGTTGGTGCCAAGTCACACTTTCTTCTTGACGCATCTTTCCAGTGCTAAAATAAAGGGAAAAAATATATCCTTCTAAGACTCTCATGCTCCCCAAATTTATTCTAAGTCAACTGCAGAAATCAGCAACATGTAAATAACAAAGAATCAAACACAACGGTAAGCTTAACAAGTGTATATTTAATAGATTTGTATCAAAATCTATGCAAATTTAAGAAAAAAAAACATTAAGTACAAAAATGGAGGAAGAATAATCCTCCCAGTTTACTCTTACCTATCCTCTCTCCTCTTGCATAGAAAACAAATGCTTTTAACATAACTCAAGGTTCACAATTCATCCTTAAAAAAAAAAAAAAAAAGACTGTCTTTAATTCAAAGATGAACCTGAGTATGACCTCAGAGAATTCAGAACTGATACAGTGTTACGGCTTTAATAAACTGGACTTGGAAATAACTGATCTCAAGGAAAATTCAATCAAAACCAAAGTCTTATCTTTCTTCAAAAACAAGACAGTTGAGAATTGAATGTGACGTTCTGCAAAAATCGAAGACGAAATAACATCAAACTAGTTTGTTCCTGGAAACAAGGCAACAAGAAATTGATGGCATTTTCACCTGTGGTTTCACTACAAAAGATGTTGGGCTCAGAAACCATGTCACTTGGCTCTCTTAAAATCCAACATAGAGAGACAGAAAACAAGCAATCATAGGCAGCATTTCTGGGATAATTTTGATGTATAGAACCCAAGGAGGTCCTAGGACCAGTGACCATCAGGTCTGTGAATAAGCAAAAGTTTTCTACCCAAAACACTCAAAGTGTTCAGGCTCTCCCTCAAATTCCCCTTCCTTAGTGGCAATGGAGCAGAGCAAAAATATAAAATCAAGAAAAGGGGAAGACTTTGTAACTTTTTCTCATATCCTGTTTAGTAACATATTTTCAGAAGAAACAGAATTGGTTTTCCATTTCCTGTCTTTTCATGACCTTAAAGATGAGTAAAGTTAAACAGGAAAGCCAGTCTCTTAACTTACTGGAAAGGGGTTACCCATTTACATAATTACATCACATGCCCACGTAATTTCTCCAAATCAAGCAAGCACAAATCTAGCTATGATAGCAAATGCTGTCTTTGATTTTCCTTGTAAAATGAATTAGAAGAGGGCCAAGACTAGTTTAGCTCTATGATGTCACTTCCATTTAAAGATGACAGGCTTTACTGAAAATGAGAAAGTGTAAAATTTTGCAAAACCACATTCATTCCTCTGTGATACTATCTATGAAGTATGTTATGCAGTGACATATATGTCATGTAAATCCTAGTAGAAAAAAATACAGCATGTTAAGCTCAATTAAAATAAGAAGGACTACAAAGGAAAACATACATCTTTGATACTTAATAGTACAAAGAATAAACTACCCTCATGATCCATATCATAAAATTTGCATGTAAAACTAACAAAGATGCAGAGAACACTTACAAAGTTAGTTTAACCACAGAACAAAGTTTCTATCTAAAAGAACTATCTTCTAATTTGAACTGGCACATATGAGGTCTAATACTATTTTTAAATTATTCAATGAACATGGAAAACTAAGACTGATTATATTCTTTGCAGCCAAAGATGGAGAAGCTCTATATACAGTCAGCAAAAACAAGACTGGGGGCTGACTGTGGCTCAGATAATGGACTCCTTATTGCCAAATTCAGACTTAAATTTAAGAAAGTAGGGGAAATCACTAGACAATTCAGGTACGACTTAAATCAAGTCCCTTATGATTATACAGGGAAAGTGAGATATAGAGTCAAGGGATTAGATCTGATAGACAAAGTACAGGAGGCAGTGATCAAGACCATCCCCAAGAAAATGAAATGCAAAAAGGCAAAATGATTGTCCAAGGAAGCTCTAAAAATAGCTAAGAAAAAAAAAAGACATGAAAGGCAAAGGAGAAAAGGAAAGATATACCCATCTGAGTAAAAAATTCCAAAGAATAGCAAGGAGAGATAAGAAAGCCTTCCTCAGCAATCAATGCAGAGTAATAGAGGAAAACCATAGAATGCTAAAGGCTAGAGATTTCTTCAAGAAAATTAGAGATACCAAGGGAACATTTCATGCAAAGATGGGCTCAATAAGGGACAGAAATGGTATGGATCTAACAGAAGCAGAAGATATTAAGAAGAGTGGCAAGAATACGCGGAAGAATTATACAAAAAAGATCTTCATGACCCAGATTACCACGATTGTGTGATCACTCACCTAGAGCCAGATATCCTAGAATGTGAAGTAAAGCGGGCCTTATTAGGAAGCATCACTAAAAACAAAGCTAGTGGAGGTGATGGAATTCTAGTTGAGCTATTTCAAATCCTAAAAGAAGATTCTGTGAAAGTGCTGCACTGATATGCGAGCAAATTTGGATAACTCAGCAGTGGCCACAGGACTGGAAAAGTTCATTTTTCATTCTAATCCCAAAGAAAGGCAATGCCAAAGAGTGCTCAAACTACTGCACAATTGTATTCATCTCACATGTTAGCAAAATAATGCTCAAAATTATCCAAGCCAGACTTCAACAGTATGTGAACCATGAACTTCCAGATGTTCAAGCTGGATTTAGAAAAGGCAGAGGAACCAGAGATCAAATTGCCAACATCTGTTGGATCATCAAGAAAGCAAGAGAGGTCTAGAAAAACATTTACTTCTGCTTTATTGACTATGCCAAAGCCTTCTACTGTGTGGATCACAATAAATTGTGGAAAATTCTGAAAGAGATGGGAATACCAGACCACTTAACCTGCCTCATGAGAAATCTGTGTGCAAGCAAAGAAGCAACAGTTAGAACTGGACATGGAACAATAGACTGGCTCCAAATAGGAAAAGGAGTACGTCAAGGCTGTATATTATCATCCTGCTTATTTAACTTATATGCAGAGTACATCATGAGAAACGCTGGACTGGAACAAGCACAAGCTGGAATCAAGATTGCCAGAAGAAATATCAATAACCTCAGATATGCAGATGACACCACCCTTATGGCAGAAAGTGAAGAGGAGCTAAAAAGCCTCTTGATGAAAGTGAAAATGGAGAGTGAAAAAGTTCGCTTAAAGCTCAACATTCAGAAAATGAAGATCATAGCATCTGGTCCCATCACTTCATGGGAAATAGATGGGGAAACAGTGGGAACAGTATCAGACTTTATTTATTGGGGCTCCAAAATCACTGCAGATGGTGATTGCAGCCATGAAATTAAAAGATGCTTTCTCCTTGGAAGAAAAGTTATGACCAACATAGATAGCATATTCAAAAGCAGAGACATTACTTTACCAACAAAAGTCCGTCTAGTCGAGGCTATGGGTTTTTCCAGTGGTCATGTACGGATATGAGAGTTGGACTGTGAAGAAGGCTGAGTGCCGAAGAATTGATGCTTTTGAACTGTGGTGTTGGAGAAGAC
>SJYV01026595.1:281931-397133 GCA_006410875.1 Neotragus pygmaeus | reverse complement strand
CTTTCTCCTTGGAAGAAAAGTTATGACCAACATAGATAGCATATTCAAAAGCAGAGACATTACTTTACCAACAAAAGTCCGTCTAGTCGAGGCTATGGGTTTTTCCAGTGGTCATGTACGGATATGAGAGTTGGACTGTGAAGAAGGCTGAGTGCCGAAGAATTGATGCTTTTGAACTGTGGTGTTGGAGAAGACCCTTGAGAGTCCCTTGGACTGCAGGGAGATCCAACCAGTTCCATTCTGAAGGAGATCAGCCCTGGGATTTCTTTGGAAGGAATGATACTAAAGCTGAAACTGCAGTACTTTGGCCACCTCATGCGAAGAGTTGACTCATTGGAAAAGACTCTGATACTGGGAGGGATTGGGGGCAGGAAGAGAAGGGGATGACAGAGGATAAGATGGCTGGATGGCATCACAGACTTGATGGCCGTGAGTCTGAGTGAAAATCGATAGTTGGTGATGGACAGTGAGGCCTTGGCGTCCTGCGATTCATGGGGTCACAAAGCATCGGACATGACTGAGCAACAACTGATCTGAACTGAAGACTCTAGCCTGTCAGGCTCCTCTGTTGATGGAATTCTCCAGGCAAATATATTAGAGTGGAAATCCACTCCTTTCTCCAGGGGATCTTCCTGATCCAGAGATCAAACCCAGGTCTCCTGCATTGCAGGCAAATTCTTTACCCTCTGAGCCACCAGAGAAACCCTGAGTGTGTATCTATCTACATAGGTTCTGAGATCTTCTAGGAAGAAAACTGGTGTCTGAGTCAGCTTTACATTGCCAGTGCCATGAATAACAATCACCCACTTTTTGTTAAATTGGATGTAAATAATTACATTTATCATCTCAATAACTAAGCTTACCAGGGAGCTATGCTGGGTATGCAAACTACCTTGTACATTCCTACCTCTCTTAATGTGTCCATATAACCTGAACCTGCATGCTCATGCATCTGAAAAAGAGAGATTATTTTATCATCCAGATGACACACAGAGGTAGAGTGCAACATAATCATCCAGGAACCAATGGAATAGCCAAATATTTGCAGTGATATAGATTTTTACAAGATAGCATTCTCTTAATTGACTCTATAAATGGTGGTGTGGTTTAGTCAATAAGCTGCATCCAACTATTGCAAGCCCATGGAATTTAGCCCACCAGGCTACTCTATTCATGGGATTTCTCAGGCAAGCATACTCGAGTGGGCTCCCATTTCCTTCTCTAGGGGATCTTCCCAACCCAGAGATCAAACCCAGATCTCCTGCATTGCAGGTGGATTCTTTACCGACTGATCCACCAGAGAAGCCTCTGACTATAAATACTGGCACTGAAAACCATTCATAATTAGACAACAAACATTTTCTGACTATTCTGTCTAAGATGCTTGTGCTGGGCACTTTCATACTGTGGTCTCATTTGATGGCTTCAGAGAAGAACATCATGGAATAGGGGATTAGTTTCTGCATTTTAGAAACAAAACTGAAGCTGAGAAAGATTAGGAGATATAATTATTAAATGGCAGAAATAAAGGCAATTATTTTGATGTCAACTTGAGGTCCCCTTCTTACCACACCTGAGTGATTTCTTAATCTGAGAAACACATTTAAATAGTAGGATTTATTGTTTTTATTATGCATGACTTATGTTTATTTAATAGCTATTATTATTTACAATTTCATTTTATATACATATGAAATATCTTATACAAGAGAATGTTTAGATCAGTGTATCTTGGGCATACCTTTAGATTTTAATTTCTAAACATCCAAATCTTCTAAACATTAAGTTCTAAACATCTAAATCTACCACTGAGATTTTTATTTGATCCAGAAAAACATCTACTTCTGCTTTATTGACTCCCCTAAAGCTTTGACTCTATGGATCGAAACAAACTGAAAAATTCTTAAAAAATGGGAATATCAGACCACTTTACCTCTCTCCTGAGAAACCTGTATGCATGTCAAGAAGCAACAGTTAGGACCTTACATGGAACAATTGACTGGTTCAAAATTAGGAAAGGAGTACAACAGGGCTCTATATTGTCACTCAGCTTTTTTAACTTATATACAGAGTATGTCATGCAAAATGTTGGGCTGGATGAATCACAAGCTGAAATCAAGATTACTGGGAGAAATATCAATAACCTCAGATATACAGATGATACCTCTCTAATGGCAGAAAGTGAAGAAGAACTAAAGAGCTTCTTGATGTGGGTGAAAATGAAGAGTGAAAAAAGCTGGTTTAAAACTCAATATTCAAAAAATTAAGATCACGGCATCTGATCCCATCATTTCATGGCAAATAGAAGGGGGGAAAAGTGTAAGCAGTGACAGATATCATTTCCTTGGGCTCCACAATCACTGCAGATGGTGAATAGTCAAGAAATTAAAAGATTTTTTCTGCTTGGAAGAAAAGCTATGACAAACCAAGACAGCATATTAAAAAGCAGAGACATCACTTTGCTGACAAAGGTCTGTATAGTCAAAGCTGTGGTTATTCCAGTAGTCATGTATGGATGTGAGAGACAGACCATAAAGAAGGCTGAGTAGTTAAGAAATGATGTTTTTGGACCGTGGTGCTGGAGAAGACTCTTGAGAGTCCCTTGGTCTGCAAGGAGATCAAACCAGTCAATCTCAAAGGAAATCAACCTTGAATATTCATTGGAAGGACTGATTCTGAAGCTATAGCCCTAGTACTTTGGCCACCAGATGTAAAGAGCCAACTCATTTGAAAAGACCCTGACGCTGAGAAAGATTGAAGGCATAAGGAGAAGGGGGCAGAAGAGGATGAGATGGTTAGATAGCATCACTGTTTCTGAATACATTTTTCCCACTTGGGGAGATAATGGAGAATAGAGAAGCCTGGAGTGCTGCAGTACATGGGGTTACAAAGAGTCAGACGAGACTTAGAGACGGAACAACAACAAAGAATATATTGTATTAGAGAATAAAAATAAATGAGTAATTACCAGGAATATTCATGTTATAAAAAATTAAAATATTGATCAATAAGCACTTTGTAACAACCTTAATGATAACCATTAGGTTGATGTGACAAAGAACATTTTCTTGTGCATTTTACTATAAATCTATGAAATTACAAGCCACTGGTTAGAGTTCACAATAGAGAGATTTTATGGAATAGCCTGAAAGTGACTCTGGGAAGCTAGAAACTTTATTTACTAGCTAAAGAAAAAAACATTACAAAGTAAAATAGACTGTGGCAGTCAAAATTAAAAATTTGCCATGATTTGTAGCTCTGGTACCAACTTCATTAATTAATACAGACTTTAGAATCCTTTCAAGAATATGAGCTAAAGAACTAGAACTACTGCTGGTATAGATAGTAAATACAGATCAAATGCATTTCATTTAAAATATGGTGGCTTCAGATAAGACTAATTAGCAGGATGGCACAAACAGTCAATAAAATAGAAACAAATCTTATTCTTAAATGCTGGCAACAATTAGTGGAATTAATTGGAAATTTTTCCTCTTGCCCATTTGTATATAAGAAATTTACACTAGTTTTCAGTTGCTGTTATTTTGGTATTTTTAATTATTTTCTTGTGTTGTAATAATATACATCTTGTTCTATGTGAGCAGAGTTGCTAATGTCATTAGGAAAAGAGGGAAGTGGGACAAAGTGGGAAGTCAGGGAGAGGAATGAATGTGGAGAGAGGCTAAAGGAGTATAGCAGTGAATAACAACAGCTTTTTTCTTTAATGCATTTTTTTTTCCAAGCAGAGTTATCTGATACCCTTCTTTTGATGGCTCTTGATTTTCTGGTTATTTGTTGTTTTGTTTATATATTACGACACAACAAACTATCCCAAAACCTTAGTAGTTCTCAACAACAACAATTTTATTCGTTTGCTATAATCTATAGTTTGGGCAGAGCCCAGCAAAGGCAGTCCACCTCTCTTTCATGGGGCATTTATCATTATCCTAAAGATAAAGGCTCTAGTCTTTGATGACCTGGCACATGGGTAGGCTTCTCATGGCCTGATGGTCTCAGGGTGGTTAAACGTCTTATATTAAAGATTCCCCCATACAACAAAGGTGAGATATCAAGGTCTAAATGTTTAGGGTTGAAAATAGGTATTACATGATTTTTTTCCATAATTTAATTATTAAAGCAGGTCATGGCCCAGATTCAAGGGAAGGGACCATAAAGGGCATGGATACTAGAGGATATGGTCTACTGGAGCAAACTGTCCCACCTGTCTGACATTTGACACAAACAATAATTTTTCAGGTTTTGAACTATGTTAAAATGGCAGCCTCTAACAGAGGCTCATGATAACTCAAAAAAGTAAGCACCTTGACACAAAATCCATGTCATTCCAGACTTACAAACTACCAAAGAACACAAAGTAACCACATCCACAGTGTAAAAGGTGGGGGCATTTTTCTCCAAGTTTTTAGAAACAAACACTTTATGAAAGGAACTTTACCAGTCAGAAGCTTATAGATTCACTTCAGTCCCCCTGCTTCAATACAATATTTACTCAACTTACACACTCTCATTTTCTTATTCAGCAAATACATATTGTCTCTCTGCTGTGTGGTTCTTGGGACATAAGGTACAATGATGTATATTAAAAGGGAATCATAACTAAAAGAGAGTCTACCAATATTGATCTCATGTCGATTTGATCTGCGAAAACCTGTTAAAAGGAAAATTCTCAGCTTTGCTTCCCCCCTTCCTAATAAAGCCCTCTAAGATTTGTGCATGGACTTATGGAAGAGGAGAGTGGCTCTAGTAGAAATACAAACAAGTGGCCTAAATCAAGCTTCTGCCATATAGTTTCCGTTCATCTCAGATGGTCACCACCACCACAAACGCTAAGCCTTAGCTTCTGCATCTTTGATAATCTAGATATAAGGACTAAGTGAGATGAAATATCACATATTAAAATAAAACCAAATAAGAACTCTCACAGATGGAAACTAGACTGATTGTGGTGATCACTTTGAAATTTATAGAAATATCGAATTATTATGTTGTGTGATAGGAACTAACATAGTGTGGTAGGTCAATTATACTTCAAAGACAAGCAAACTGACAGAAAAGGAGATCGGGTTTGTGGTTGCCAGTGATAGATGGGTGGGGAGAGAGGGAATTGGGGAAAGGCAGAAAAAAAGGTACAAACTTCCAGTTTCAGGATGGGGAACACATATATACCTGTGGTGGATTCATGATGATGTATGGCAAAACCAATACAATATTGTAAACTAATTAGCCTCCAATTAAAGTAAATAAATTTATATTAAAGAAGACAAAGTACTAGGGATATAATGTACAACGTGATAAACATAACTAACACTGTTTTACATTATAACTGAAGAGTCAATTATGAGTAAATCCTGAGAGCTCTCATCACAAAGAAATTTTTTTTCTATTTCTTTAATGTTTTATCTCTATGAGATGATGGATGTTCACTAAGCTTACTGTGGTAATCATTGCATGATGTATGTAAGTCAAATCATCGTGTTGTATACCTTAAACTCACACAATGACTGTGTGCTAAGTCGCTTCAGTCACGTCTGACTCTTTGTGACGCTATGGAGTGTAACCCACCAGGCTCCTCTGTCCATTGGATTCTCCAGGCAAGAATACTGAAGTGGGTTGCCATGCCCTTCTCCAGGGAGTCATTCTCGACCCAGGGATCGAACCCGTGTCTCCTGCATCTCCTGCATTGGCAGGTAGGTTCTTTACTACTAGTGCCACCTGAGAAGCCCTAAACTTACATAGGGCTGCATGTCAATTATGTCTCAACAAAATTGGAAGATTAAAAAAAGAAATGTGAAGTGTACCGTATACTGTAAAATATTATACAAATGGACTCTTTCATAATGGTCGTATATAATGATCTACGTTAAATTACTCAATCAGTTTTGTTTTGTTTCTGACAGATGCTTTGCCTGATGTCCTCACACACTGGGACTGCAGATCCCCACCCTTGTAACTCTTACTGCAGGTGTTTTTGAGTACTCCATATAAAGAAAGTATTTTAGGATTTTTATAGAAGCTAAAGAAGTATCCACAATAAATATAAATTGTGGGTGAGAAAAGCTAGTTGAGAGATGCTGAACAGGGAATACAGTATCTCCAGGCCACTTGACATTTTCACTGAGAAAACTCATGCCAACAGTAATTATCTGGGCCTCAGCTGGTCATGCCTAAAGAAGAGAACATGTCCTTTTTCATAAGTGATGTAGATTTATTTCTAAAAAATATCAAAATATGAGACCTATGCTTCACACTTCCTTAGGCACTCTGGGGGATGTAAAAACAGCATAAGCTTTGTTCAGAGTTCTTGAGGAGTATATGATCTATTACTATAGTACAGTATAGCCTATACTTCTACAAGTGGGCTGGATGAGACAGCTATAGGAGTTAACAGGAGTTACTGCTGCTTACGGCAGGTGGAGACAAACTTGAAACTTGAGCAGGAAGGAAAGGTTCCTAGAAGACAGGGATTAAACTTCAATTTAATATTAATTTTGGTACCCAAGCATTAAGAGGTGGCTGACAATAGTTTATGGATTCAATAGGTTTTTTTTAATTTTTAAAAATAATTTATTATAATTGAAGGCTAATTACTTCACCATATCGTGGTGGTTTTTGCCATACATTCACATGAATCAGCCATCGGTGTACATATGTCCCCCATCCCGAACCCCCCTCCCACCACTCCACGTTCCATCCCTCTGGGTTGTCCTAGTGCACGCTTTGAGTGCCCTGTTTCATGCATCAAACAATATATATCAATAGGTTTTTGATGATTAAGATGCTCAGAGAGAGGTGCAGAGAACGTATTCAAGATGAAGGGAGAAGCTTGTGATAAGGATGACTAAAACAGAAGATCCTTGCCAAGAATTTAGAGATGAGATTGTCTAGGGAAGGGAGCTGCAGCTCTGGAAGGCTTCTGAATCCAGGCCCAGGAGTTTGGGCTTTCAACTGATAAGCAATAAGGAGTAATTATTTTATGCTTTTAAGTATAATATTCCATTTTGTTAAAAAAATTATGGAGTGAATATTTTCTGTAGTTCCATTTCCAATACTGAGAGTTCAAAGTCTTGCATAATTCTGATGTTCGGGAATAGAGAAAAACCTTAAACACTGAGTCATTTTTCAATGATGGAATTATTTGTCTTTGATTAATCATGAGGATATTTCATTTCTGATTATGTCTCCTTTCATCTATTTCAGACATCTCTTAAATACTGAACATCTACTCCTTTGAAACCCTAATAAGAGATTTTTTTGTGTGCTGACTTTTCACTTTTGCATAAAAAAGTGTTATGTTTATGAGGATGTTATAATAATAGGCAAGACAGCAAGTGAGATAAGGCCATGGGAAGCATGGTGGCCTCCTGTGACAGTCATCGTCTTGAAACAAAAGCCTTATGATGCCTTTTTGAGAAACTTCAGTCACAGGGTAAACAATTATTGAGTCACATGATCACCAAGAAAAAGAAAATATGGAAAGAGAATTATAGTTCTTGTAAGAGTCTGTTTGGATGTCAATTATGAAAATAGGTTGTGACTTCTGAATTTTTTTATGTACATTTTTGTGTATAGCTAATCAGTTCTTCTAAACTATAAAGTGAAAAGTGCCTGGTGCAATCAGACTTAACAAAGCTTATGGATGCAGAGAGGTAACTCAGCTCAGCGATAACTGTGTGCTGGAAAAGCCTAGCTAAATATTCAGATAAATACAGAAGTCAGGTGAACAAGCAAGCCTCTGCAGCCCCCTGAGGCACAGTTAAGCCGGCCTTGCCTGCTTCTCCGTATTCTGCAGGAATGCTAATTTTAATACCAGCCTGGATCTGTACTTAGCAAATCTCCAAGCCTTGCACACAGATTTAGAATTGTACCTGACATATCCTAAAATGATACTTTGATTTTTCACTCTCAAACCATGCAATTTCGCTTTCTAAAACTTCAGCTGAGAATGAATGTGTTTAACATTTGGCTTTGCCAGGAAGAAAATGTTTCAGTATAGAAATTTGTGTCTCCAGGAACACACAATTGATAATTCAAACTGTCTGTGAATTAAAGACCATGATCATGTAGCACGTAGTAGGTATTCAGTTAGTTTTTTTTTACATCGAATTCTGTGACCTAAATGGTCAGAATTTAGAATTTTTTGTGCACTTTGGACAAGTTATAAATGAATTAAATGATGCCCAGAACAACCAGAGAACAGGAAGAAATGACTTGTTTCTGAGACAAATTAGACAATGAGGAAACTAGAGGCCCCAGGGATGATTCAGAGGTAAGAGCATGCATCTCATCCTGTTTGGTCCCTTTAGATTGTAATGCCTAGCTATGGGGTAGCCACCTCCTTCACCCTCCTATACAGAGACCACAGACAGATGGCCCCAGGAATTGATTCTAAGGACAGGCAATAAAGCACTGTATCTGAATTCTACCTCCGAATATGACTTGCTGAATAACAAAAGGAAAACTACGTTCATTCTCCAGGCCACTAAACTGCTAAAGAAAGGTTTTGAAGCAAATGACTTGGGTAATTAATGCCTTGGTTATCTATAATGACACTAGAGGTTATTTCTTCTCCCCAGTTCTCTCCCCTAATTCTAAAACATCTCAGAAAAGAAAGTTTGCTTCCAGGTGAGCATTTTTAAAAGTTGAAATAACAGAATTATCAAACCTGGGTTGTACAAATACCAAACTGAAATTCCTGGGAAGATGAAGGTCCAGTTATTAAACAAGGACCAGCAAACAGCTCATTTGTCAGAGGGAGGAGCTCAAGTGTCCACAAGCACAAAAGTAACACATTATCAGACATTCCTTATTTTGCTCAACTCCCCTTGACCTAGGTAACCACTATTTTCCATTTTTATAGATTTGCCTCTCCTAAACACTGCATATAAATGGAATCATACAATATAAGGTCTTTCACTGGCTTCTTTCACTTAATATAATGTTTTCAAGATTCATTCATGTTGTAGTATATGCCAGCTCTTCATTCTTTTTTATTGCTCCCCAAAATGTGATATGGATATGTGCTGTTTAACTGTTCATCAGTTGATGGACATTTGGGTTGTTTCTACATTTTAAGTCTTACTAATAATGCTGCTATAAACAATTTATGCACACACACATACACAAAGAGAAAATGAGGAAGTCTGTGTGCTAAGAACTATGGGCATTATCTCTGCTATCATTTGCTGATGGGTATCAGAGAGCATTCTAGATGAGTGGATGCAGAAAAAGGTCCCGGGCTCATGGTGCCCGGTTCTAGTCGAGAGAGAGAGTAAGCCAAAAATGAGTTATGTGTGGGGCAGGGATCAGTGATAAAAAGAGAAACTAAATTGAAGAAGAGACAGTGAGCACTTGGGCTGGTTGGCATAGGTGATATTTGAGCAGAGATCTGCAAGAAATGAGTAAATAGCCATGTGGATAACAGAAAAAAAATCATTCCAGCCTGGAGAATCAGAAAGTGCAGATTAGGCCCTGGACTTGAATGTGCCTGGTGAGTTTGGGGAAACGTGAGGAAAGCAGAGTGGCTCAGGAAGGTGGCAGGTCAACAAGGGGAGGAAGGTGGGCAGAGCAGGTGCCCAGCTTACACAGGACAGTGTGGGGGGCTCCACTGTGGATAAGGGCCATGGGTTACGTTCTGAGTCAAGTGGGAAATCATTACAAGACTTTTAATAGACCAGTAACATGTTCTAACTTAGAGGCTTCCCTGGTGGCTCAGCAGTGAAGAATCTGGCTCCGATGCAGGAGACATGGGTTTGATCCCTGGGTTGGGAAGATACCTTAGAAAAGGAAATGGTAACCCACTCCAGTATTCTTGCTTGGGAAATCCCATGGACAGAGAAGCCTGGCATGCTACAGTTGATGGGATCACAACAGTTGGATGTGACTTAGCAACTAAACCAACCACCACCATGTTCCAACTAAAGTTTTAGAAATATTGCCCTGAATGTTTTATAGAGGATGGATGTCAAGGAGGTAAGCATCTAAGACGAATATAGATTCAGGCAGCTATTTCAATATACCTTGGTAGATGATGGTGGTTTGCATTCCCATGGTAGTGATAGAGATGGTGAAAGGTCAGCTTGCACATATATTCCATAGGCATAGCTAACAGGATTTGTCAATGGGTTGAAATGGCATTCCAAAGAGTAAAGTTCTCTCCATGCCTGGCTCCAGAAGATAAATGTTTGGCAAAGGGGACAGCAAAGACCAGAGTAATCCCAGAAAATGTGATCCTGCCAGCACTTGGGATCATGGAATGACCGAGAAGCTGGGTTGTGTATTAAGTAACAAAGCATGTCTGAAGAGCCTAATTTAGCATCCTTCAATATACATGGGTCTCAAAGGTGGGTAAGCCACAAGGAAACTCCATGCAACACCATGGGAGATGGTTCACTTATAATTCTCTGCCTCCTGGTAGTTAACCAAGTCAGAAAGAAAGCCCTCTGTCAATAGGCTTTTTAAAACAGGCCCTGCAGCCCTATGATGACAAAAGTAGAGTAAGGAAAATGCAGCTTCGCCCAAGATGAGTGGGGGAAACAAGAAAATCTGATTGGGAGCTCAACCCCCTGGAGTTAAAAAATCAGCAGGCTAAGGGAAATCACGAGCTTGCCTAGATCCTTCGTTGCTTTGACTGTCAGTTGTATTCAGATAATTGGCAGGAGCACCACGTCACCATAATTTTCTTTTCAGAACATGCCAGGGTTGAAAAATGCTTGTTGTAACCATATCACAATAGATTTTCAGTAAGCTTTGACTATTCCAGCCACTGATTGGGGAGTTACACATCTTTTATAATAAAACTTGGCACTGCCCATGGTGACGGATCATATAAAAGACCCCAGAGAACTTTGCATCATGGGGAGCCATGCCAAACATATACACACCTTCCTTATCATTATGCAAGCTTGATTAATTCTGATGTATAATATGTAGTATGTAATATTTTTAAAACACTTTAAGTCTATCAGTTAACTCTGTGCATAAATTCAGATGTATGCTTTTTCTTTCTTGGACAACATTTAAGCCCATGCTAAAGATTTCCTCCCTGCAAATCTCTTAATTGTTCATGTTATTTTCTTAGATCAATAAGAATGAACTGGCCACACACTGTTCGTTGATCCATGCTAAAGACTTTTTGAAAAGAATTTGACATTTAGGAGATAAGACCAACAACAAAATTCAAAAGGAGATACTGGGATGTAGAAGTGAGTAAGAGCTCCTGTTCTTCACTTATTACCTGGTATGTATCTCATTATTTGGTTATTTCTTCAGTCCCTTGAATTCCATGTCTTATTCTTTCTAAACAGATAAACTCAAAGTGTACATAAGTCTCCAGACAGGTTTGTAGGCTTCCCAGTGGCACTGTAAAGAACCCTCCTGCCAATGCAGGAGACATAAGAGATGTGGGTTCAACCCCTGGGTCAGGAAAATCCCCTGGAGGAAGAAATGGCAACCCACTCCAGTATTCCTGCCTGGAGAATCCTATGGTCAGAGGAGCCTGGTCGGACATAACAGAAGCGACATTGTTGCTGTTGTAGGTTGGTAGGAGTTGAAAGGAACCTCTTGGTGGTCCATAGCATCTGCTTTAAGAAACATGCAAGAGCTTCCATGCTTGGAAATTTCTCTTGATGCCTAATTCAGAACCTGAAGTTTTAGCAATTATAGGTTTATCCCTTTGTGTGTGAATTGTCTCTCTGAACTTTTAAATTCCTAGTGCCCTTGGGAAGGTCAGCACGTGAAATCAGTATGGATAGGTTTATTGGAGTCTTGCCTCAGTGACTAAAATCACTAGCAAGGGGAGAAGGAAAGGGAAGAGACAGCTGCCACTAAAAGGTTTAACATGAACCAGGAAGGACACAGAGTGGGAAGGGGGGACACATCAAAAAGATGCTGCTCCATCTCCCCTAAACGTGATGCTTCACAAAAACTGAGACAATGGAGAGCCAGACACTAGATTTAACAAGATGAAGGTAGCTGGCAACCTTGTCAAGTAATAAGAATGAAACCCCAAACGGAATGGATTGAAGGAAGAATGGGACATTCCATTCTCCTAGTAAAATGATGCCTAGTGATCAGGAAGTGGCTGAAGACTTTGAGCTAGTCTTCACTCACTGCTGCCTAAGGATGTCTAGCATCTTCTATGTAACTACCAAAATTCAGAAGGACCCAATTTCTTTGATTCTATGCTTATGAAATTAACTGAAAAAGTAGGATTTAATGGAGTAAAAGGAGAGTTCAGAGAAGAAAACGTAAAAATCCATTCACAAAATTTAGCCACAAAAGATATGGAAGGCACAGGACAGTAATTTAAAAAGAAGTCTCAGTGAAGGATATGTGTGTGTGATTCTTTCTAGTCCCAGGAAAAAAAAAACAAAAAACAAAAAAAAACAATGTCTAACATTTACTGAATGTTTCCTGCATCCCAGGTACAGTTCCATGTTCTCCTCACATATTAATCCCCTTAGGACAAAACCACCATATGAGGAAGGCATTATTATCCTCTTTGTACAGAAGAAAAAACAAAGCACAGAGAGGGGCTCCACTTACTTCAGGTCACAAAGAAAGTAAGTTGAAAAACAAACATTGTATCTCAGGTGGTCTGGCTTCAAAATCTCTGCAATTAACTGTTATGATTTAGTGGCTCCCCCCAAAATTATTGAGTCTCACAACAGTTTTCATACTCTCTGAAAGTGAAAAATGAAAGTGTTAGTTGAGTCCAACTCTTTGCAACCCCATGGACTGTACTCTGCCAGTCTCCTCTGTTCGTGGAATTCTCCAGGCAAGAATATTTGGAATGGGTAGCCATTCCCTTCCCCAGGGAATCTTAGCAACCTAGGATTGAAGCTGGGTCTCATGCATTCCAGGTGGATGCTTTATCATCTGAGCCACCAAGGTAGCCCTTTATTAGCACAATTACAATGCACTGTTACTTATGCACAGCTGGTGTCTATGCCTCAAGTTCTCAAGATTGTGTAATTCTTAAGGGCAAGAACTCATTCTCTTTAGTCTTCTCAAGAATTTAAACAAGTGTCTAGTATAAAACATCAATGCTGAATATTTATCTAGGATGCCAGACACTAAAGAAGAGTGTTGTTCCTTTGTGGGTTTATTTTGCTTTGTTTTTGGAAGGCATGAAAGAGGTGGAGGGAAGGAGTTAGGGGGGAGGGAAAAAGCAGGAGGGAGGGAAAAAAAAAGGAGAGGTAGGTTGGTTCTAACTATCGAGGCATCTGCCACAAAGAAAAACAGAGGGTAAAGAGCCTGTGAAGGAGCAGATATTTTATGAGAACATGAACTAGATTTTATTTTTGCTCTGCTCAATGTTTCTAAAATTCAGTCTAAGATTTAATGTAAATCCATTTGAAAGGAGTTGCTAAATTTTAACGGGAAATACTTCTTTGTGCTAAATAATCTTTATAGCCTTCTAAATTATAGCCAAGGAGCAATATCATTACAGGGCTGTTTAGCCATAGCAGCTTATGTGGAAAGTCAGGAGAAGGTGATGATGCATATCAAAATATATAATAAAGAACTTTTAAAAATCATGGGTATCTTTATTTACTCAAAATACTTTTTTATTTAGCCATTTAATGCATTCAAGATTAAAGGGGAGAATGAAACTAACCACTGGGAACTGCAAAATGTCCATGAAATGATAATAATAATATTGTGTACTCTTGCAGCACTCTCTAGGAGAGAAGGTCAAAGCACTTTACAACCATTAACACATTCAAGTTCACAGAAGCCAGTGGGTGTGTGGGTGGGAAGCAGTTAGAGTTCCCTTTTCAGGAAATGACAATGGAGAGGGAAGAGTTAAGTGGAAATACTCAAGGCTGCAAGTCAAAGTGTTGCACTTGGGTGCACTGGTTATCCTTGGACAGCTCACCCGGGATTCCCACTGTGCAGCAATGGAGCTTGAGAAGACCACCTGCAGCCCGTCACTGCAGCCTTCCCCTCCCCTACCCCTCAGGGACCCTTCATCGCACACAACATCCAGAGAAAATGTGTGTACACTGAAAAATCCTAGAGAGGAGGATGTCTGATCTGACCCAGTGCCTAACCCATTGTATACCCCTCCAACCCCACAAGAGGTGCTTGCTTATACAGCCTCTGCTTGAATGCATGTGTGTGCACGTTATGTTGCTTCCGTCATGTCTGACTCTTTGCAACTCTAAGGACTATAGCCCACCAGGCTCCTCTGTGGTATTCTCCAGGCAAGGATACTGGAGTAGGTTGCCATGCTCTCCTCCAGGGGATCTTCCTGACCCAGGAATCGAACCTGTCTTCCTTATATCTCCTGCATTGGCAAGCAAGTTGTTTACCACTAGCCCCACCTGAATACCTGGGCTCATAAGAAGCTGACATTCCTGTGGCAGTTTCTTCCAAAGTTGACCTGCTGTAAGCAGAAAAATGAGGGCAGAGACTCTATTAATGACTTGTTGACGGAAGGGAAATTGGGTAGAACTCAGGAACCAAGGCAACGTTCATGAGTTCTCTTCAACTCTCCAGTGCTAAATATACTTATCCAGAGAATTGTCATTCATGTTACTGCTGCCAAATTATTCTCTGTCTTTCAAGTTGCTTTTCGGGAGAAAGACAGGGAGGACTGGGAATAAGATCATGCTTATGACATCGGTTCCAGGAAGAACCACTGCGGGCAGCTCAGTGTTCTCTATGGTTTGAATGCTCCTAATTCTATAAGGAGGCCTTCCTCAACCCTGCCCTGTCTGTGAGCTTCAGAAACTCTATAGCAGGCTTCTAGTTCTTTACATATGCAATACCAATAGGATCTTCATGACGAAGTCAGACAATTAATATCTTTTGAGTGACAGAGATACTCCAAGCTCTGAGGAAGTACTAAAGCATCTTCAGTTTCAAATTAATAAACTGATTTAAACGGAATTGCATTTAGAATCACTCCAAGGTTTTAGAGATGGGGGTGTTCAGCCTGAAATCCAGGATACCTCTGGACATTAAGGTCCACTCCTTCGTATAATTACTAAAGAGCAAAGGTCTGTTCCCTGGTTCACTTGAGACCCATTATGTATGACGTATTGAGACAGAAGTAGTCAAGAGTCCAGCAGTATATAATGCATGATCTCTTGGAGATGATGATGGTGCTGAGAGATGAAAATATCATACCAAGAATGAGATAATCTAACCTTGTATAGGAAAAGTCACAAGGTAGGTGTGTGCAAGAAGCACTCAAGGACAATGCTGATGGTCAGGCCTGCAGAAGCTCAGAAGAGGGAAGGATTCCTGGAGGAGGGGATTAAGCTGATTCTTGAACCATGGGTAGCAGGTACAGTCGTGGAAAAGAAAGAAGCTGTGTGTTTCTGTTTTATGATGTATCCTCATCACCATGAGCAAAACATTTCCTTAATGAGTGAATGAGTCAGTGAGAAAGTGAGTGTGAAAGTAAAGACATCCCAGGGGAAGAGTCTGTCAAGGATAAAGTGAAAACTGGAAGATTCGCTCATTCTTCAGAGAGATTAGTTATCTCTAAGTCTGTAATATATCAAATGGTACTCATATCAGCAGTGTTGATAGGGAATAAGGGAACACAAAGAGTCTAAAATATCGCACCATGATTTATTTCTACCTAAAAACAGATCAGCAGGCAGTAACCACTAAATAAATGCTAGCTGACTTGAATGAGCTACCACTCTGGAAAATCAGCCACCTTAAATTTAGCCCTGCAATGCCACTGTGAGGAGCTGTGGACTCCTCTGCAAGGCCCCCAGGATCACAATGGAGTGAGAATACATCAGTCTGAATCAGGGCCCAACTCTGAACAGCTGGAAATGCCAGGCTTCAAGTCTAGACTTTACCCTTGCCATCAGTCCCATCCCCACCTCACACTGGAAGAGCCAATCCACATGGGCGCCTCACTACTGGAGGTGAGATGCCATCTTCATGAGGCCGGAGATAGGGGTGTTAAACATTGTCTAAGTGGATCATGATGGAAAAAACTGATATATAGCAAGTCTAAAACAGATTTCCTTCTGATTATGTGAAAGGAGGGGCTCAACATAAAGAAGACTGACTTCTGATATAGAAAAATATTCCCCAATTAATCTCTCATATCCCATAATATCATCTCTCCTAATCTCAGCCTTATCAAGACCTAGGAGGTGATGATTTTGCAAATAACATCTATTTGCTTATTTCTTTTTAAATAATCATTTCATTCCTTTTTTTTTTTAAAGTGAGGTATAGTTTCTGTATAGCAAAATGCAAAGTCTTAATTGCTGATACATGCAACAGCATGGATAAAAAAAGAAATTTCATTGAGCAAAAGAAGTCAGGACAACAGAGGATTTAGTGTATGAGCACTTTTATGAAGTTCAGTAAGCAAAAAAACGATTTATAGTGATACCTGTTTTTAATTGAGGTTATCTAAACTTCTCATGCGAAGAGTCGACTCATTGGAAAAGAATGATGCTGAGAGGGATTGGGGGCAGGAGGAGAAGGGGACGACAGAGGATGAGATGGCTGGATGGCATCACGGACTCGATGGACGTGAGTCTGAGTGAACTTCGGGATTTGGTGATGGACAGGGAAGCCTGGCATGCTGCGATTCATGGGATCGCAAAGAGTCGGACATTGACTGAGCGACTGAACTGAAATGAAACTTGCTTCTCCTTGAAGATAACAGTGACTGGTTATTTCATTTAATTTGCATTAAAATTGTTTCTTCCTTAAATGAATATTTGACATGACCTTGGAGATTGCTCCAGAAGGTTATATAGTAGAAGATACATTGTATTCAGGGATGATGTTCAGTTTCTTCTACTCTTTTCCTGTGTCAAAACCACAAAATCAAGGATTTTCTAACAGGATGAGTCCATTATCATGTCCTGTCTAAAGGTTACATTTCCCAGATTGAAATGTTAAGATTAAACAGAAGGTCACAGTGGCAAAGCCTCCACCAAAATCCACATCTCCCAACTCACAATTCACATTATCTCAGGAAAAGACAAAGAAAGTCTCACTCTATATAATTGTATGTGTACACACAAGTTTCAGCTGATTTCAAACTTTAGTCAGTATCTTCTCTCCCTCAGAAGAGTTTAGCAAGGTGAAGAGTTCAGAAAGGTATAAGAAATATCTATTTTCTTTATCTGGATTTACTTAGAATCCCCCAACATAATCTAAAGGGATTTTAAAATGTGTGGCTTAAGAACACTGAAGCAGGTAGACTCAAAATCAAACTCTCATTTAATTTGGGTATTCCTGCTTAGAGTGATTTGTGTCTCCTGTAACTCAGGTTTAAAGCCAAATAAAATGGGAAAGATATTTATCCAGAGTGCAAAGCCAATTTGATAGCTATGGCATGGGAAGTTATTGACACCATAGTAAAACTCCAGCTAGCACATTCATTTTTAAAAGATTTTATTTCAAATAAAGCATAAACCTTCCCCTTATTTGGCCAAATAGACCATCCTCTTAAGTAATGCAGTTCCCACCTCCACCATAAAGCTGCCTCTCCGCCCCAATTGTGTCTCTGGTTGATGAATACTTGTCACGTGCATCATGTATCCTGCTTTTTAACAGTTCTCACACCGTCATGTGTCAGCAGGAACATCTTAGGTATTTCAATAACTTTGTCTTATCTCACTCTGAACTATTTAACAGCAGGAAACATCTTATTCTTCTAAGCCTCAGTCTCCACATCCATAAAATGGACATAGTAGCAGTATCTTAGGGTAGTGGCTGGAGAAGGCAATGGCACCCCATTCCAGTACTCTTGCCTGGCAAATCCTGTGGGCGGAGGACCCTGGTAGGCTGCAGTCCATGGGGTCGCTAAGAGTCANAGTGGAAATACTCAAGGCTGCAAGTCAAAGTGTTGCACTTGGGTGCACTGGTTATCCTTGGACAGCTCACCCGGGATTCCCACTGTGCAGCAATGGAGCTTGAGAAGACCACCTGCAGCCCGTCACTGCAGCCTTCCCCTCCCCTACCCCTCAGGGACCCTTCATCGCACACAACATCCAGAGAAAATGTGTGTACACTGAAAAATCCTAGAGAGGAGGATGTCTGATCTGACCCAGTGCCTAACCCATTGTATACCCCTCCAACCCCACAAGAGGTGCTTGCTTATACAGCCTCTGCTTGAATGCATGTGTGTGCACGTTATGTTGCTTCCGTCATGTCTGACTCTTTGCAACTCTAAGGACTATAGCCCACCAGGCTCCTCTGTGGTATTCTCCAGGCAAGGATACTGGAGTAGGTTGCCATGCTCTCCTCCAGGGGATCTTCCTGACCCAGGAATCGAACCTGTCTTCCTTATATCTCCTGCATTGGCAAGCAAGTTGTTTACCACTAGCCCCACCTGAATACCTGGGCTCATAAGAAGCTGACATTCCTGTGGCAGTTTCTTCCAAAGTTGACCTGCTGTAAGCAGAAAAATGAGGGCAGAGACTCTATTAATGACTTGTTGACGGAAGGGAAATTGGGTAGAACTCAGGAACCAAGGCAACGTTCATGAGTTCTCTTCAACTCTCCAGTGCTAAATATACTTATCCAGAGAATTGTCATTCATGTTACTGCTGCCAAATTATTCTCTGTCTTTCAAGTTGCTTTTCGGGAGAAAGACAGGGAGGACTGGGAATAAGATCATGCTTATGACATCGGTTCCAGGAAGAACCACTGCGGGCAGCTCAGTGTTCTCTATGGTTTGAATGCTCCTAATTCTATAAGGAGGCCTTCCTCAACCCTGCCCTGTCTGTGAGCTTCAGAAACTCTATAGCAGGCTTCTAGTTCTTTACATATGCAATACCAATAGGATCTTCATGACGAAGTCAGACAATTAATATCTTTTGAGTGACAGAGATACTCCAAGCTCTGAGGAAGTACTAAAGCATCTTCAGTTTCAAATTAATAAACTGATTTAAACGGAATTGCATTTAGAATCACTCCAAGGTTTTAGAGATGGGGGTGTTCAGCCTGAAATCCAGGATACCTCTGGACATTAAGGTCCACTCCTTCGTATAATTACTAAAGAGCAAAGGTCTGTTCCCTGGTTCACTTGAGACCCATTATGTATGACGTATTGAGACAGAAGTAGTCAAGAGTCCAGCAGTATATAATGCATGATCTCTTGGAGATGATGATGGTGCTGAGAGATGAAAATATCATACCAAGAATGAGATAATCTAACCTTGTATAGGAAAAGTCACAAGGTAGGTGTGTGCAAGAAGCACTCAAGGACAATGCTGATGGTCAGGCCTGCAGAAGCTCAGAAGAGGGAAGGATTCCTGGAGGAGGGGATTAAGCTGATTCTTGAACCATGGGTAGCAGGTACAGTCGTGGAAAAGAAAGAAGCTGTGTGTTTCTGTTTTATGATGTATCCTCATCACCATGAGCAAAACATTTCCTTAATGAGTGAATGAGTCAGTGAGAAAGTGAGTGTGAAAGTAAAGACATCCCAGGGGAAGAGTCTGTCAAGGATAAAGTGAAAACTGGAAGATTCGCTCATTCTTCAGAGAGATTAGTTATCTCTAAGTCTGTAATATATCAAATGGTACTCATATCAGCAGTGTTGATAGGGAATAAGGGAACACAAAGAGTCTAAAATATCGCACCATGATTTATTTCTACCTAAAAACAGATCAGCAGGCAGTAACCACTAAATAAATGCTAGCTGACTTGAATGAGCTACCACTCTGGAAAATCAGCCACCTTAAATTTAGCCCTGCAATGCCACTGTGAGGAGCTGTGGACTCCTCTGCAAGGCCCCCAGGATCACAATGGAGTGAGAATACATCAGTCTGAATCAGGGCCCAACTCTGAACAGCTGGAAATGCCAGGCTTCAAGTCTAGACTTTACCCTTGCCATCAGTCCCATCCCCACCTCACACTGGAAGAGCCAATCCACATGGGCGCCTCACTACTGGAGGTGAGATGCCATCTTCATGAGGCCGGAGATAGGGGTGTTAAACATTGTCTAAGTGGATCATGATGGAAAAAACTGATATATAGCAAGTCTAAAACAGATTTCCTTCTGATTATGTGAAAGGAGGGGCTCAACATAAAGAAGACTGACTTCTGATATAGAAAAATATTCCCCAATTAATCTCTCATATCCCATAATATCATCTCTCCTAATCTCAGCCTTATCAAGACCTAGGAGGTGATGATTTTGCAAATAACATCTATTTGCTTATTTCTTTTTAAATAATCATTTCATTCCTTTTTTTTTTAAAGTGAGGTATAGTTTCTGTATAGCAAAATGCAAAGTCTTAATTGCTGATACATGCAACAGCATGGATAAAAAAAGAAATTTCATTGAGCAAAAGAAGTCAGGACAACAGAGGATTTAGTGTATGAGCACTTTTATGAAGTTCAGTAAGCAAAAAAACGATTTATAGTGATACCTGTTTTTAATTGAGGTTATCTAAACTTCTCATGCGAAGAGTCGACTCATTGGAAAAGAATGATGCTGAGAGGGATTGGGGGCAGGAGGAGAAGGGGACGACAGAGGATGAGATGGCTGGATGGCATCACGGACTCGATGGACGTGAGTCTGAGTGAACTTCGGGATTTGGTGATGGACAGGGAAGCCTGGCATGCTGCGATTCATGGGATCGCAAAGAGTCGGACATTGACTGAGCGACTGAACTGAAATGAAACTTGCTTCTCCTTGAAGATAACAGTGACTGGTTATTTCATTTAATTTGCATTAAAATTGTTTCTTCCTTAAATGAATATTTGACATGACCTTGGAGATTGCTCCAGAAGGTTATATAGTAGAAGATACATTGTATTCAGGGATGATGTTCAGTTTCTTCTACTCTTTTCCTGTGTCAAAACCACAAAATCAAGGATTTTCTAACAGGATGAGTCCATTATCATGTCCTGTCTAAAGGTTACATTTCCCAGATTGAAATGTTAAGATTAAACAGAAGGTCACAGTGGCAAAGCCTCCACCAAAATCCACATCTCCCAACTCACAATTCACATTATCTCAGGAAAAGACAAAGAAAGTCTCACTCTATATAATTGTATGTGTACACACAAGTTTCAGCTGATTTCAAACTTTAGTCAGTATCTTCTCTCCCTCAGAAGAGTTTAGCAAGGTGAAGAGTTCAGAAAGGTATAAGAAATATCTATTTTCTTTATCTGGATTTACTTAGAATCCCCCAACATAATCTAAAGGGATTTTAAAATGTGTGGCTTAAGAACACTGAAGCAGGTAGACTCAAAATCAAACTCTCATTTAATTTGGGTATTCCTGCTTAGAGTGATTTGTGTCTCCTGTAACTCAGGTTTAAAGCCAAATAAAATGGGAAAGATATTTATCCAGAGTGCAAAGCCAATTTGATAGCTATGGCATGGGAAGTTATTGACACCATAGTAAAACTCCAGCTAGCACATTCATTTTTAAAAGATTTTATTTCAAATAAAGCATAAACCTTCCCCTTATTTGGCCAAATAGACCATCCTCTTAAGTAATGCAGTTCCCACCTCCACCATAAAGCTGCCTCTCCGCCCCAATTGTGTCTCTGGTTGATGAATACTTGTCACGTGCATCATGTATCCTGCTTTTTAACAGTTCTCACACCGTCATGTGTCAGCAGGAACATCTTAGGTATTTCAATAACTTTGTCTTATCTCACTCTGAACTATTTAACAGCAGGAAACATCTTATTCTTCTAAGCCTCAGTCTCCACATCCATAAAATGGACATAGTAGCAGTATCTTAGGGTAGTGGCTGGAGAAGGCAATGGCACCCCATTCCAGTACTCTTGCCTGGCAAATCCTGTGGGCGGAGGACCCTGGTAGGCTGCAGTCCATGGGGTCGCTAAGAGTCAGACACGACTGAACGACTTCACTTTTACTTTTCACTTTCATGCATTGGAGAAGGAAATGGCAACCCACTCCAGTGTTCTTGCCTGGAGAATCCCAGAGACAGAGGAGCCTAGTGGGCTGCCAACTCTGGGGTCGCACAGAGTTGGACACGACTGAAGCGACTTAGCAGTAGCAGTAGCAGTAGGGTAGTTGTAGGGATTATATGTTTGGATAGCTTAAAACCTGCTAGCGTGCCTGTTGCTGCTGCTAAGTCGCTTCAGTTGTGTCCAACTCTGTGTGACCCCATAGACGGCAGCCCACCAGGATCCCCCGTCCCTGGGATTCTCCAGGCAAGAATACTGGAGTGGGTTGCCATTTCCTTCTCCAATGCATGAAAGTGCAAAGTGAAAGTGAAGTCACTCAGTCCTGTCTGACTCTTAGCAACCTCATGGACTGCAGCCTACCAGGCTCCCCCATCCTGGAATATACTCTATTTCAGTGAATGCACGAGTTTGCGTAAGCTCCGTGAGTTGGTGATGGACAGGGAAGCCTGGCATGCTGCAGTCCATGGGGTTGCAAAGAGTCAGACACAACTGAGAGACTGAATACCCGCTACAGTGCCCAGAATATACTCTCTTTCGGTGAATGGCAGCTGGTATCATCATCATCAACAACAACATGAGCATGGGTCTCAATACATTCTTAAAAGCATATAGTATATACAGAAGATCTATACCTATAGAAGTATAGGATGCTTAATGCTGCAGAGACATCTGACCTAATGCAATTCCCCAGATATAGCATGGCCCCAAGAGGTAGCTCCTCTAGCCCCTGGCTCAACACTTGAAGTGATGAGCAGCTCATCATTCTCAAAGCAGCCCCTTCCGAAGGTGATGCTCTCAAAACAGAAGCAGGCCCTCCCTGTGCTGACATTTGCATCTTTGAGTTTGGGAAACATTTCTTGCATGAATCAGTAGTTTCTCCTCGTTAAACTCTACAGAGGTGACTGATTCTGAAGGCTCCCTGGCTCCCCAGAGTCTGATGGACTCTTGATGCCAAATAAATGTTGCATTAAGTTAGCAAGGCCACTGTTTACTCCTGGTCTTTGTTCAAGTGGCCATTTCCTGTCTTGTTTCATTGAACAGAATATTTTCCCAGGTCCTGCTTGCCACAAATTCTGCCACTTTGTCTCTGAGCCTGGGTTAATAGTCTTTGAAAATCTGTTATAGGGCCGGAAATTCTGTTTTTCTGGCCCTTGAAACCACAAAAAAATCCAAACTATCAGTGCGCTCTGAAATAGACCTTGTTGTCACAAAGAAAAGAGCGACACCACTTTCCAAGTGGGATACAGATGGGAGCTATTTTTTTAATGTAGTTATCTACATAGATTATACTGATTCATTTTGTTTGCAATAAAACTGAAATACTATTAATAATTACTTTTATCACAACTCTGATCTTCTTTGGCTCATGGCTTAGTGAATATATAGATTTATTTCAAAAATCAATATTTAATAAAGTTATCAGTGTCTGGTTCTTGAATTGAAGCCTCCCCTTCCAAACACACACACACACTCATACACTCTCCCACCTTCTCTTTTGAGAAGCTGAAGATATTGCTGCTTTCTGCTGGCCAGTCACAGCTTTCCATTTTAAAAAGCAGTGCCTCCCTAGAGTAGCTAGATCCCCAAGTGCTAAGTGCTTTATTGTTCTAAACCATTTTAGCTCCTTCTATATCCCTGCAGCAAGGTCAGCAAGGTGTCTTGCTTTGGCACAAAAGCATCACGGTGGCTCATTGGCATCATGCACTGATGTACACAGTACATCATTTCTGCTGGGCCTCCTGTCCTCCCTGTGGGTCACAAAGCAAAGATCAGAAATACCACCCATTCGAGAGCCAGTGCTATTTCTTCCACCATTAGTTTTGATGCCCCACTTACACCAGGAATTCTTTAAAAAAAAAAAAAATCCCAACTCACTTCAAGAAGAAATGTATAAAGAAACAGGATAAACCACCACCTTAGATAGTATTTAACAATCTGCTCCATGAAGCCACTGTGCTGTGCTGGCAGGGCCTTGCTTCCCATAAACACTGCAGGCAAAGGCACCAAAGACGTATTGCACAGCAGAGGTGACTGTGAAGTGCCGTCAAGTTCCCAGCAAGGATGCAGAATCCCCAAACCACGCAACAATTTTCCAAAATCATCATAGACTCCCAAGTTATACCGATGCCATTTATCACACAGCTGGCACTCCAGGCAAATGGCAACAATGATGAAAATAACGTTAGTAATGATAATGATGATAACAAATGTGTTTTTGTGCACCTTACTATACACTCTATACAGAACTAAGCATCAGATAGAAAATTGAGAAAAATAAGTCATTTATATTTACAAATATTTATTTTTATCGCTTCCATTCTCTTGTTCTTTCCTGAAGATCTGAGTTTCGATCAGGTGTCCTAGCCCATAATGATGATGAGCTTCCTTTATTAATGATTTCTTGCCATGTACATCCACTAATGATAGATCCCATTATTTCTCTTTTATCTGAAAATGTCTTTATTTTCACCATCTTTCTTGAAGGATATTTTCACTGGAAACAGAATTCTAGCTGGACACAGTTTACTTTCTTTGGCCTGCATGGTTTCTGATGAGAAATCAGTCACCATTTGGGTCACTGACTCCTCCCTTTTTTATGTAATGCCATTTTTCTCCAGTTCTTTCAATACAGTTTTCCTTAGTCTTCATTAGTTGAGTTTGATATCCCTAAGTGTGATTTCCTTAAAGTTATATTTCTTTGCTGAGCTTCTTGAATCTATAAATTTATAGCAATTATTTCCTCAAATAAACTTTAAGCCCCATTGTCCCACCTGTCCATATGTTAGATAATTGACTTATGTTAGACAATATGTAGAGAAGGCAATGGCAACCCACTCCAGTGCTCTTGCCTGGAAAATCCCACGGGAGGAGGAGCCTGGTAGGCTGCAGTCCATGGGTCACTAAGAGTTGGACACGACTGAGTAACTTCACTTTCATTTTTCACTTTCATGCATTGGAGAAGGAAATGGCAACCCANCTCTTGCCTGGAAAATCCCACGGGAGGAGGAGCCTGGTAGGCTGCAGTCCATGGGTCACTAAGAGTTGGACACGACTGAGTAACTTCACTTTCATTTTTCACTTTCATGCATTGGAGAAGGAAATGGCAACCCACTCCAGTGTTCTTTCCTGGAGAATCCCAAGGATGGGGATCCTGGTGGGCTGCCGTCTATGGGGTCACACAGAGTCAGACATGACTGAAGCTACTTAGCAGCAACAGCAGCAGTAGACAATGTGTAATTGTCCCACAGATCCCTGAGGTTTTGTCAATTTTTTCTCAATATTTTACCTATATTGTTCATATCAGATAATTATTGATTCTCTATTTTCATGTTCACTGCCTCTGTCTCTTGTCACTTCCATTCTGCTGTTAAATAAAGTCAATGAACATTTTAATTCCAGGTATTCTATTGAAAGTTCTAAAATTTGATTTTCTTACAGTTTCTCTTTCTCAGATTAAGTATATTACCTTTTCATTCATTATAAACATTTTGCCTTAAATCATTGGGCATCGTTGTAAAATCTGTTTTAAAATTCTTATCTGCTAATTTCACCATCTCTGCTGTTGTTTTTTCTTGAGAATGAGTCATACTCTTTTCTGATTGTTTGTAGGTTGTGTAAGTATCTGGATTCTGCTCTATTCATGTGAAGTGTATAGTGTCTTTTTCTCCTAGCAGAGTTTAAACGGCCTCCTGTCACCAGTTTTGTCTCTTAGGTTGCATCTAAAATATTGATTCCATTACTTTGTTCTTGGCCTATATTAAATCTATTCTGCATTTGCAAGTTTTAGGGATGAGGCAAATTTTTGACCGGAGTTTATACATGCTATTTAGAACTCCCCCTCTCTGGACACTGGCTTTCTGGGATCCTTCCTCCTATTTCCCAATGGCTATCATTGCCCACAGTTTGTCTTCTGGGGGCCAGAAAGACATAGGTTTTGTACTAGAGTTTTAGTCACTCCATGTAGCATCAACTGTGGCCTGGCTCAGTTTAAAGATCGTAAAAGCAGATAACTCACTCTGTGCTTTTTCCTTCTTCCAAATGTCAACTCTCCTCTAAAATATTCCCATTCTTGTTTACATTACAGGGTCTTTAAGTAATTATTGTTAACATTTTAACCAGAGTTATACTTGTTTACTGCAAGAAGGTTGGCTGATAGAACTTTCTGATCCATACTGTTCCATGAGGCTGTTTTGTTAGACTGGACAGTTTCTGAGGGCCAGTTGTTTGACATGAAGGTTTATTTGACTCTTGAATACACTGTACTGCATATATTAAAAGATTTGGTAGATGTATAGAAAGCATAAGTGCATAACCTGTAGAATAGGGCCATGATAGTTGTTGATACCCTTATAGCTAATTAATTCAACTAGAAGATACTGAGTGCCTACAATGAGTGCTTCAGTCTGTTAAGACACTAGACAAACAGTTGTGAACAAAATAAACACAATTCTACCCTTATGGACGGAGAAGGCAATGGCACCCCACTCCAGTACTCTTGCCTGGAAAATTCCATGGATGGAGGAGCCTGGTAGGCTGCAGTCCGTGGGGTTGCTATGAGTCAGACACGACTGAGTGACTTCACTTTCAATTTTTACTTCCATGCATTGGAGGAGGAAATGGCAACCCACTCCAGTGTTCTTGCCTGGAGAATCCCAGCGACAGGGGAGCCTGGTGGGCTGCCATCTCTGGGGTCACACAGAGTCAGACATGACTGAAGTGACTTAGCAGCAGCAGCAGCTATCCTTATGGAGCTTGCATTCTAGCAAGGATAGAAGCATCAACCTAAAAATTACCAAGATATTATAGTACAAAAAAATGTAATGAGCCCTAAAGTAAAAATGTAAACTGTCATTCAGTATATCTTGAGGTTGATTAGGAAAAGACTTTGGGACCATGCTGTAGAATTAATGAAAATTTACTGTGCAAAGATTTTTGATAGGAGCATGTTAGAAAGAAGAAAGATCAGGTACAAAGGGATTGGTTTAGGAGAAAGCCTGGAGTGCTTGAAGACTGGAAAATAATCAGGCTAAAATTGCTCTAGCAAAGACAAGGATGTGAATGGAATTGTCAAAACCAATCATGCAAGACCCATGGTCAGGCTACTGTTGTCTATATTATGAACAATGGGAAACACGAAAGCTTTCACCAAGAAAGCAATATTGTTAGGCTTGGGTTTGCTTTTCTTTCCCTGAAAGAACACTCTGGCTATAGTGGAAAATGCACAAGAATTTGTGTCCGTATACAGAATAAGTGTTATTTAGTGACCCCACAGAAAACATATTGGTGTCTTAAAGCAGGGTGGTGGAAGAAAGCCAAAAGGAAAGAGAGGGACACAAAAGAATTTTAATAGTTCAAAGCTTCCAGATGGCTTATATCTGAAGGTTGAAAGAAAATCAAGAACCAAGAAAGTACTAGATTTCTCCTTCCTGTAAATGGATATATGTTTGTGTCATTCACTGAAACATAGCTAGATTCAGGGGAAAGAAGATAAATTTAGTCTTGAACATGAGTTTGAGATACCTTCAGGATATCTGATAGAAGATGCCACATCAGCAAGCAGATATATGGGTTCAAAGCCTAGAGGTTAAAATTTGGAAGCCAGTTCCACATAAATAACAACTGAAATCATGAAAATGAATGAGATTATTTAGGAAGATAGTTTAGAAGATAGAGAAATGGAGGCCACGTTGTGGGCAAATGTTTGCAACTTAAGCCAGGCAGCTACAGGGAGGCCTATGTAGCAAAAGAGGGAGACAGAAGGAAAGTTGGTTAAGAGCAAACAAATAAATAAAAGAAAAGGGAACCTGTTAATATAACCAAGTATTTACGAGATAGTAGGTTAAGGACTAAAACATTCTCATTGAATTTAATATCATGTATATCAATGGTCACCTAGGCAAAAATATTTTCTACAAAGAGAGACAAGGGTGGGAACCAGATTAGAGTGAGCTAAGAATTGAATGAAGTTGACAGTATATGAAAGGTGAAGGTTAATAATACTTTAGAGGATTAGCAATGAGAGACAAAAAATAATGTTTGAAAAGTTAAGTGCCATTTGAGAGTTGCTATAATATCTTTTATATATATATGTAAAAAATAATTACTTTTCTTTTTTTTTTAATTAAAGACAGAGGACACTTCAGTGTTTCAATGGTGATGGGAAAGAGTAGAGTGGGCAGAGATGAAGATGAAAGAAAGAGCAAAGTCATATGGGAATGGGAATATAGCCACAAGTGGAGCTGGGTCTTACATAAGAGGGAGGCTATGGGATATTCCTGGTGGTCCAGTGGCTAAGAGACTCCAGGCTCCCAATGTAGGAGGTTTGATCCCTGGTCAGGGAACTAGATCCCACATGCCACGATTGAGCGTTCACGTGCCACAACAGAGACTGAAGATCCCACGTGTCCACAGCTAAGACCTGGTGCAGCCAAATAAACAAATAAAAATAAATATTCAAAAAGAGAAAGGCTCCTTTAAAGCTGTGACTGGAGGAAAACAAGAATTGAAGGCAGAATCACTGCAAGTTTACATGTGTGTACAGGGTAGCTAGCAAAACGTAAAGGATATATCACCTGTGTTATCTTGATTTTCATTGTGAAGTAAGAAGCAAATTCATTCGTTGAGACTGAAGAGAAGAAGAGGTGAAATCAGGTTTGGAAGGAGTCAAAATGGTTCAAAATATGAGTAACAGGAAATAAAGAGAGAACAGGAAATGTTAAAATGTAGTAGAATTGCTGTAAGTAAAGAGGGCCAATTTAGGATTTCAGATCACAAATGTATAGTGGACCCAGTGTATCTGTTGAATGATTTTCCTGCAGGAATGTGCAATTGCTAGTGTAGACAGCAGGTAACCTGGATGTTGGCATCACCCATTTCCCAGATGGTTTAATCTGAAGTCTGCCCAACTAGGCAAACCCATATACACCATGCCTTTCCCACATTTTTATCATTATCTACAAGAAAGAAAACTAATACTAACTGTATAGGGCTTCCCTGATGGCTTAGACAGTAAGGAGTCTGCCTGCAATGCGGGAGATCCAGGTTTGATCCCTGGATCATGTAGATCCCCTGGAGAAGGAAATGGCAACCCACTCCAGTATTCTTGCCTGGGAAATTTCATGGACAGAGGAGCCTGGTGGGCTACAGTCCATGGGATTACAAAGATCTGAACACATGACTGAAAATGTAGTATCTTACATTCATTCAGGAATCTTCAAACTTTTCTCTCTAGAGCCTGCACTAGAGTTTTAGGAAATATATGTACCCTCTTCCATGGGTGTTCAGTGCATATCTACATATTTTCCATCATAAGACTATGGGGCTGCAAAGGGTATAATTTCAGTGTATTATGTGTTCTGGATGTACTTTAAATATGTGCTATTTGTCACAACTTTGGAGCTGAAAATATACTTAAATATTCAGACATAGCTGTTTTTATTCTGCTTTGCTTTACTGTACTTTATAGATATTGTTGTGCTTCCTTCATAGCTCATTTATAAATTAAATGTCTGTGGCAACCTTGTGTTGGGCAAGCCTATCAGTGCCATTTTTCTTCTCTGTCACATTTTGGTTATTCTTGCAATATTTATACATTTTTCATTATTATTATATTTGTTATGGTGAACTGTTATCAGGGATCTCTGATGTTGCTATCTTATTTGTTTGGGGACACCATGAACTGCACCTATATAAAGGAACAAACAATAAACATGTGTTCTGTATGCTTCTGCTCCATGAACAAGTCATTCCACCATCCCTCTCCCTTTCTTCAGGCCTCCCTATTCCTTGAGACAGAACTATACTGAAATTAGACCAATTAACAACTTACAGTGACCTCTAAGGGTTCAAGAGTCACATGTCTCTTCCTTTAAATCAAAAGCTAGAAATGATTAAGCTTAGTAAGGAAGGGATGTAAAATACCAAGATAAGCCAGAAGCTAGGCCTCTTGCACCAGTTAGTCAAGTTGTAAACGCAAAGGAAAAGTTCTTGAAGGAAATTAAAAGTGCTCCTCCAGGGAGCACATGAATGATGAGAAAGTGAAACAGTCTTATTACTGAGAGGGTTTTGGTGATCTGGATAGAACGCGAAACCAGCCACAACACTCCCTGAAGCCAAAGGCTAATTAAGAGCAAGGCCTTCACTACCATCAGTTCTATGAAGGCTGAGAGAGATGAGGAAGCTGCAGAAGGAAAGTTTGAAGCCATCAGAGGTTGGCTCCTGAGGTCTAAGGAAGAAAGCATTTCCATAAAATAAAAATTCAGGGTGAGGCTGCAAGTGCTGATGCAGAAGCTACAGCAAGTTACCCAGAATATCTAGCTAAAATAATTAATGAAGTTGGCTTCACTAAACAACCAATTTTCAGTGTAGACGAAACAGCCTTATTGTGGAAGGAAATACGATCATAGGTAGAGAGGAGAAGTCAATGCCTGGGAACAAGGCTTTAAAGGACAGGCTATTCTCTTGTTAGGAGCTAGCAGAGTAGCTGAAGCCAATGGACTTTCATCATTCTGAAAATCTTAGGGGCATTAAGAATCTGTCAGTGCTCTATAAATGATATAATAAAGCCTGAATGACAGCATATCTGTTTACGATATGGTTTGTTGAATAGTTTAAGCCCACTGTTAGGACCTACTGATCAGAAAGAAAGATTTCTTTCAAGATGTTATTGCTCACTGACAAAGCACTTAGTCATCCAAGAGCACTGATGAGGATGGACAAGGAGATTTGTGTTGTTTTCATGCCTGCTAACACTACATCCATTTTGCAGCCCATGAATCAGGAGTAATTTCAATTTTCAAGTCGTATTCTTTAAGAAACACATTTTGCAAGGTTATAGCTGCTATAGAGAGTGATTTTACTTTTGAACCTGAGCAAAGTAAGCTGAGAACCTTTTGGAGAAATCAACTAGCCCATATCATTAAAAACACTTGGGACTCATGATATAAGAGGTAAAAATGTCAACATTAATGAGAATTTGGAAGTTGATTCCAGGTCTCATGGATGACTTTGAGGGGCTCAAGATTTCAGTGGATGAAGTAATTCAAATGTGGTGGTAATAGCATGAGAATTAGAATTAAAATTGGAGGCTTGGGATTTCCTGTTTGTCCAGCAGTTGGAACTTCTCCTTCCAATGCAGGGGGTGGGGACTTGATCTCTGGTCAGGGAGATAAGATCCTGCACGCCTTGCAGCCAAAAAACCAAAACATAAAACAGAACAATTCAGTTCAGTCACTCAGTCGTGTCCGACTCTTTGCGACCCCATGAATCGCAGCAAGCCAGGCCCCCCTGTCCATCACCAACTTCCGGAGTTCACCCAAACCCATGTCCACTGTGTCGGTGATGCCATCCAACCATCTCATCCTGTCATCCCCTTCTCCTCCTGCCCCCAATCTTTCCTGGCATCGGGGTCTTTTCAAATGAGTCATTTGTCTGCATCAGCTGGCAAAGTATTGGAGTTTCAACTTCAACATCAGTTCCTCCAATGAACACTCAGGACTGATCTCCTTTAGTATGGACTGGTTGGATCTCCTTGAGTCCAAGAGACTCTCAAGAGTCTTTTCCAACACCACAGTTCAAAAGTATCAATTCTTCTGCACTCAGTTTTCTTTATAGTCCAACTCTCACATCCATACATGACTACTGGAAAAACCATAGCCTTGAATAGACGGACCTTTGTTGGCAAAGTAATGTCTCTACTTTTTAATATGCTGTCATTATAAAAATTTCAACAAAGATTTTAAAAACGGTTCATATTAACACAAAATCTTTTTTTTTTAAGTGAAAGCAAAAAATGTGACCTAACTGTTGCAATTTTCTGATAAAACCTGAATGGATAAGGAGTTGCTTCTTATGGATGAGCAAAGAAAATTTCTTGAGATGGAATCTATTTATGGTGAAGATACTGTGAAGATTGTTAAAATTAGTTGAAAAAGCAGTGGAAAGGGTTGACTCCAATTTTGAAAGAAGTTCTACTGTGGGGAGAAGGCTATCAAAAAATACTGCATGCTACAGAGATATAGCTTGTGAAAGGAAGAGTCAGTCGATGAGGCGAACTTCATTGCTGTCTTAAAGAAATTGCCAGGGGCCTCGCTGGTGGCTCAGTGGTAAAGGATTCGCCTGCCAATTCAGGAGACACAGGTTTAATCCAATCCCTAATCCAGGAAGACCCCACATGCAATGGAGCCACTAAGCCTGTGTGCCACAACTCTCCAATGATCAGCAATGGAAGGTGAAGAGGGTGCTCGAACAGCAGAAAGAGGAGAAGGAAATGCCTTTGAAGATGCTAGAAAAATAGGATATGTACAGTTTAGTAAAAAAAAAAAAAAAAATTTTNAACCCACTCCAGTATTCTTGCCTGGGAAATTTCATGGACAGAGGAGCCTGGTGGGCTACAGTCCATGGGATTACAAAGATCTGAACACATGACTGAAAATGTAGTATCTTACATTCATTCAGGAATCTTCAAACTTTTCTCTCTAGAGCCTGCACTAGAGTTTTAGGAAATATATGTACCCTCTTCCATGGGTGTTCAGTGCATATCTACATATTTTCCATCATAAGACTATGGGGCTGCAAAGGGTATAATTTCAGTGTATTATGTGTTCTGGATGTACTTTAAATATGTGCTATTTGTCACAACTTTGGAGCTGAAAATATACTTAAATATTCAGACATAGCTGTTTTTATTCTGCTTTGCTTTACTGTACTTTATAGATATTGTTGTGCTTCCTTCATAGCTCATTTATAAATTAAATGTCTGTGGCAACCTTGTGTTGGGCAAGCCTATCAGTGCCATTTTTCTTCTCTGTCACATTTTGGTTATTCTTGCAATATTTATACATTTTTCATTATTATTATATTTGTTATGGTGAACTGTTATCAGGGATCTCTGATGTTGCTATCTTATTTGTTTGGGGACACCATGAACTGCACCTATATAAAGGAACAAACAATAAACATGTGTTCTGTATGCTTCTGCTCCATGAACAAGTCATTCCACCATCCCTCTCCCTTTCTTCAGGCCTCCCTATTCCTTGAGACAGAACTATACTGAAATTAGACCAATTAACAACTTACAGTGACCTCTAAGGGTTCAAGAGTCACATGTCTCTTCCTTTAAATCAAAAGCTAGAAATGATTAAGCTTAGTAAGGAAGGGATGTAAAATACCAAGATAAGCCAGAAGCTAGGCCTCTTGCACCAGTTAGTCAAGTTGTAAACGCAAAGGAAAAGTTCTTGAAGGAAATTAAAAGTGCTCCTCCAGGGAGCACATGAATGATGAGAAAGTGAAACAGTCTTATTACTGAGAGGGTTTTGGTGATCTGGATAGAACGTGAAACCAGCCACAACACTCCCTGAAGCCAAAGGCTAATTAAGAGCAAGGCCTTCACTACCATCAGTTCTATGAAGGCTGAGAGAGATGAGGAAGCTGCAGAAGGAAAGTTTGAAGCCATCAGAGGTTGGCTCCTGAGGTCTAAGGAAGAAAGCATTTCCATAAAATAAAAATTCAGGGTGAGGCTGCAAGTGCTGATGCAGAAGCTACAGCAAGTTACCCAGAATATCTAGCTAAAATAATTAATGAAGTTGGCTTCACTAAACAACCAATTTTCAGTGTAGACGAAACAGCCTTATTGTGGAAGGAAATACGATCATAGGTAGAGAGGAGAAGTCAATGCCTGGGAACAAGGCTTTAAAGGACAGGCTATTCTCTTGTTAGGAGCTAGCAGAGTAGCTGAAGCCAATGGACTTTCATCATTCTGAAAATCTTAGGGGCATTAAGAATCTGTCAGTGCTCTATAAATGATATAATAAAGCCTGAATGACAGCATATCTGTTTACGATATGGTTTGTTGAATAGTTTAAGCCCACTGTTAGGACCTACTGATCAGAAAGAAAGATTTCTTTCAAGATGTTATTGCTCACTGACAAAGCACTTAGTCATCCAAGAGCACTGATGAGGATGGACAAGGAGATTTGTGTTGTTTTCATGCCTGCTAACACTACATCCATTTTGCAGCCCATGAATCAGGAGTAATTTCAATTTTCAAGTCGTATTCTTTAAGAAACACATTTTGCAAGGTTATAGCTGCTATAGAGAGTGATTTTACTTTTGAACCTGAGCAAAGTAAGCTGAGAACCTTTTGGAGAAATCAACTAGCCCATATCATTAAAAACACTTGGGACTCATGATATAAGAGGTAAAAATGTCAACATTAATGAGAATTTGGAAGTTGATTCCAGGTCTCATGGATGACTTTGAGGGGCTCAAGATTTCAGTGGATGAAGTAATTCAAATGTGGTGGTAATAGCATGAGAATTAGAATTAAAATTGGAGGCTTGGGATTTCCTGTTTGTCCAGCAGTTGGAACTTCTCCTTCCAATGCAGGGGGTGGGGACTTGATCTCTGGTCAGGGAGATAAGATCCTGCACGCCTTGCAGCCAAAAAACCAAAACATAAAACAGAACAATTCAGTTCAGTCACTCAGTCGTGTCCGACTCTTTGCGACCCCATGAATCGCAGCAAGCCAGGCCCCCCTGTCCATCACCAACTTCCGGAGTTCACCCAAACCCATGTCCACTGTGTCGGTGATGCCATCCAACCATCTCATCCTGTCATCCCCTTCTCCTCCTGCCCCCAATCTTTCCTGGCATCGGGGTCTTTTCAAATGAGTCATTTGTCTGCATCAGCTGGCAAAGTATTGGAGTTTCAACTTCAACATCAGTTCCTCCAATGAACACTCAGGACTGATCTCCTTTAGTATGGACTGGTTGGATCTCCTTGAGTCCAAGAGACTCTCAAGAGTCTTTTCCAACACCACAGTTCAAAAGTATCAATTCTTCTGCACTCAGTTTTCTTTATAGTCCAACTCTCACATCCATACATGACTACTGGAAAAACCATAGCCTTGAATAGACGGACCTTTGTTGGCAAAGTAATGTCTCTACTTTTTAATATGCTGTCATTATAAAAATTTCAACAAAGATTTTAAAAACGGTTCATATTAACACAAAATCTTTTTTTTTTAAGTGAAAGCAAAAAATGTGACCTAACTGTTGCAATTTTCTGATAAAACCTGAATGGATAAGGAGTTGCTTCTTATGGATGAGCAAAGAAAATTTCTTGAGATGGAATCTATTTATGGTGAAGATACTGTGAAGATTGTTAAAATTAGTTGAAAAAGCAGTGGAAAGGGTTGACTCCAATTTTGAAAGAAGTTCTACTGTGGGGAGAAGGCTATCAAAAAATACTGCATGCTACAGAGATATAGCTTGTGAAAGGAAGAGTCAGTCGATGAGGCGAACTTCATTGCTGTCTTAAAGAAATTGCCAGGGGCCTCGCTGGTGGCTCAGTGGTAAAGGATTCGCCTGCCAATTCAGGAGACACAGGTTTAATCCAATCCCTAATCCAGGAAGACCCCACATGCAATGGAGCCACTAAGCCTGTGTGCCACAACTCTCCAATGATCAGCAATGGAAGGTGAAGAGGGTGCTCGAACAGCAGAAAGAGGAGAAGGAAATGCCTTTGAAGATGCTAGAAAAATAGGATATGTACAGTTTAGTAAAAAAAAAAAAAAAATTTTAAGTCCTTCGAAAACAACTTTCCAAAAGGCTATAGTTTAATACCTACAGAGTATAGAGTACAAACAATGCTATTGAAGAGTCTGACCTTTTTCAGCAACAAAAATCAACATCTCACTCTCCCAAACCCGCATAGTATTTGTCACTGCCTCTTTTTCAACGTTGATCTTGGTCTGGCTAAACTGGGGCTTATACTCGTATTGAGCTCTTTCCCTGCTTCTAGGTGGTGAGCTCCTTGAATGAAAGACCTGGGTCCATCTCAGTTTTTTTATCTTCCTATAACTTGAGCACAAGATAAGTGCTCATTTGACCTACAATATAAGACCAAGAAATCAATTGGTAACACATAGGGAACACAAAGGTCTTCTCCCAAACAGGCTAAAGTATCCTATAAACATTTATTTTTCCCTAAGTGGGGTGCCATGCTCTCCTCCAGGGGCTATTCCTGACCCAGGGATCAAACCTGTGTCTCTTGCATCTCCTGCATTGGCAGTTGGATTCTTTACGACTAGTGCCACCTGGGAAGCCCTTAAATTATTCTAATAAGAACACATCACGTCTACAGAGATGTGGCAACTAAGTGAAGAAGAAAAGCGAAAGTTGCTTGGTTGTGTCCAACTGTTTGTGATCCCATGGCCTATACAGTCCATGGAATTCTCCAAGCCAGAATACTAGAGTGGGTAGCCTTTACCCATTTCCAGGGGATCTTCCTAACTCAGGGATAGAACCCAGGTCTCCCACACTGCAGGTGCATTCTTTACCAGCTGAGCCACAAGGGAAGTCCAAGAATATTGGAGAAGGTAGCCTATCCCTTCTCTAGAAGATCTTCCAGACCCAGGAATTGAACCAGTGTCTCTCGCATTTGCAGGGGGATTCTTTACCAACTGAGCTATGAGAGAAGCCCAAAGGGAAAAACTGTCTTATGTTTATTTATGTGTGTGTGTGTATTATGTGGCTGGGGAGAATGTTTACTTGGATTCAACCCATAGCAAACTTTTAAGGCAGGCTGGACACTCTGAGGAATTCTAGTTTGCAACAGAAGAGCTAGCAATCCCTTCTCTACAATCTCACAACCAGGTTTCACTCCACTGCCAACCCTTAACTTAATTTTTTTATCTGTAATTCAATGAGAGGTTTTGCTTCCAAATCACTTTCAAATCCTCCAGCTGTGCTTTCTCCTGGTGCACGATAGGTACATTGCCTTCCTATTAAATTATCACCCTATTTATCTATTTTTCTATATTAAAGTCTGGTTAGCTGCTCTCTCCCAATGCCCTGGGGCTGGGGCCCTTCCTTGGCAGACGCTACCATTACTTTCTCAGTAATAGCACTAGGTGGACTCATTAAGTTTCAATATTAAACAAGCTGTAGGAAACTTTGGAGTTTCTTCCACAAAAGAGAAATGAAATCTTGATATACCTATAAATATGTGGTGTTTTCAACCCTATCCCAAACTATTTGCTGCATTTTAATGCATATTAATATATGCAAAATAAGCTTGTGAAAGAAAAACTGTGGCTTAGTGAGTGTTAAGAATGACAAAATGCAAGACTAACTGAACCCCATAAGGGACTTGCAGATAATTTTAAAGGATAAATTCTCTGTCTCCTCACCTTATTACTTGAAGGAAAGCTAGTGCACATGGAGAAAGAAAAAAAAAGAAAGATAAAATGTTTCCCCAAAGTCATCTGATTGGAAGCTCCATTACAACAGCATAGAATGCATTTGCTCTTCATTGGACCAGCAGAAGTTTCACCTGGATATGCACATCAGGTGGATATTTGAGCAACAGAGAGGCACTCCTGACCTCCCCTCAAGAAAGAACAAATCCCCTTAGCTTGAAAAGTGATATGTAAGGGCTGCTCCACCTTTGGGTCAGATAACAACTCTATGTCTGAGTGGGATGAATTAAGAGTCTGTGATTGGTAAATTACACACAACATTGTTAATCAACTATATTCCAATATAAAATTAAAAAAAGAGTCTCTGGCTTCATTGGACATTGGAGAGCTTCATGCCTAGCCCTTCAGCCTCCAGCACAGTTTGAATTGTCAGCTCAGTCTCTGAATGGGCCAGAATTCACAGAAGAAGGGAAGTAAGGAGATAGCCAAGTAATTACAACAGAAGATGTTGAAAGGGAATTATTTTATACTAAATTACTATATCCTTATAAATGAATGGGATTATTTCTGGGGGAAAAAAAGAGAAAATTATGTTTACCCAAGTGGAAAGTTTTATTTTCAGTCATAAGCTGAGGCTTCATATCTCATTAAGTACCAAAAGGAAATAACTCTTTTAACCTATTTTTCTTCCTGTCAGTTTTGATTTAAAAGAAACAGAGGGAAAAAAAAAATTAACCAGGGCCACAGGTCAAAGGATTCTAGCTTTCAAAATCAGAATTCTACTATGGACATTTCAAGGAAAGAGTGGTAAGTTCTAGAGGAAACTGTTGACACCAGAGGAGCTTAAACGGGTCTCCATGTTCTCCATCATCCTAGCTGCTCACCCCTGCCTGGGATACACACTGCCTCCCCTCATTCTCTCATTGTAAAGTAGGTGAGATGATTTAATCTCCATCAGGAGCTGCCATGTAGGAAGGACCATATTCACACACAGGCAGGTAGGCTAAGTGGTAGGGAGGGAAGTGCTACAGTGTGATGGAGACACACATCTGCCCCAGTGGAAGAGCTGCTCTCCCTACAACCCATGGGTACATCCATTAGGGAGGACACTGGCAGACGCAGTAGAGGCGGGGAGCCTCACTGACTGGGAAATTTGGAAGCAGCAGCAACAGGAGCAGGCAGAACTCAAACATCCACTGAAATGAAAGGCTTCAGGCAGCCTGTTGCAATAGGGTCTCCCTATAAATGAGAGTCACTTTAGAATTTACCAGCCTCTTCCCACCTGGTTCAGAGGGAACACCACCAGCATCTATGCTGGTAACATTTTCTTTCCCCCTGAGTCCCTAAGAATTGAAATCTACAGAAAAATATTTCAACAGCTACGGTCCAGAGCATATACACTCCCCAAATGATTATTACATTGTTGGCTTTAGTTCAATTCCTTAGGGATTCCTGATCAATATCCTGGTTTAAAAAAAAAAAAAAAGTTATGACTCAGAGAGAAAAAAAGCTCTTTAAGTAATTCCACCAACCCTTCTCTGGTGGTAGCATTTGTTCATAATGACAGCGTATTTTCAGATAAATTCTGGGATCTTTTCCCTTAAGGGTGTTACTGAGCTGAGTATATTAAAACTCCTTCCCAGATGCACAGTAACTCCTTCTCTTCATCCATCTTGTCTTTTCTCAAGGGCTGTTCCTTCCAGTCTTTGATATGTTGTTCACCTTGTTACTACCTATCTTGTCAGGCATTTCCTCTGTGGTTTCCAACATTTCATGCATCATTGCTCCCTATGTCTTTTTCTTACGTCTTTTGCTTCCTAGGCCTTGAATCACCTTTTGGTGCAATATTTCATGATACTCATTTTTCATGCAAATTTGCAATTTATTTCCATTTCCTTTCTGATAACACCACATTTCACACTCCTTAAGACACTGACTGGAGATCCTTTTCCAGAAGAATCTCCCATGAAAAGGAGAGGGAGAAAAATGATGTGCCATTCTCATAAAGCCAGTTTATATACCTAACTGACCCTAGAAGATGCTATACTGACCAAAAGTAAAGGTGAAGATTTTGGTCAGTGACAAAGATGAACAGGAGTGCATATGTGCTGTTAATCTGCAAAGGAGAGAGGGTTTGTCTTTCTCTAGCACGATCAGTATTTTCATCTTTGAACTCAACCTTAAAGTTTTTGCTATCAACCAAGAGTTAAACCCTCTTTAAAAGATGGTCTTCAAGTTTAGCAGACTTTGAGATAAAGGTAAGTTATAACTCAAAGGTGAAAAATCAAGAGGTCCTTAGCAGAGAAGAAGGAGATGTGTTTTAACTGAGTTTCAAAGCCATATGGAGAGCTGATGAGGTGGAGAAATGTAAGCAGGATGTTTTTTTCCAGATGGTGGGCACTTGAGTTGAGGAGATGAATTTTGTAGAGGCCAAGGACTCAGGGAAAAAGGAGTTCAAAGCCTTACAGAATTGAATCTCAAGGTCGAAGGAAATGAAGTAAGTATTCAATTCTACATGAGAGTCTAGGTGAAGGAGGTGAGATGAGGAACCAGCTGGTAGTATCCAAAAAATGTATCTGTATTTGTAAAATTAAAAGGACACAAGGGAAACTCACTGATATAACAACAAAAATTCCATGTGTTCTTCTGGAATGAAGAATGGGTGATCTACCTATAGAAAGCCTACTTAAATAGCAGAAAGGACACTCAGTATTTTTAAAAACGTGGTCCCTAAACTACCTGCATTAGAATCACCTAAAGTTGTTCTTTAAGAAACAGAATCCCTCAATCCATGTACTGCCTGGAAAAAAAAAAAAAAAAAGCCTTTCATTGGGGAGAATTTCTCAAAGTTCATCAGGAAATATTTATGGTCATGAAAAAAGAAAATATTGCTGATAACAAATATACTGCAGATATATTCAAATACATAAGGGAATGTTCCTGGTGCCTCATCTCCCAGCTCGTGGCTGATTTTGAAGGACACTAAAATACACTAAACAATAGGAGCAAAGATCAAATGCCACAGAGAATTACTTGAATGGATACTATCATATAAAGGGGCTACAAAATCTTCACTAATCAGATGGATCATTTGATGGGGATTTCTGAATAATTTTATTTTCTATTTATTTGACAGTTAACCAGAAAACACTTTCTGATATTAAGGCTTTGTTTGTTTAAATTTTATATCCCTCTAAGAGCAGAGTAAACATGGTATATTTATGCTTGGGTCACTGGGGACCTTGCATATTTTCACACTGATCACTGGGAATAAAATAGTTTAACATCTTATTATGTGGATAGAGACAGAGTAAAAATTAGGACAGCTATATACCTACTTTAGGTCAAACCTAAGAACTTCCTTTTAAAGTTACGCTGTTTTGTATGTATTTGCTTTTTAAAAAATTATTTTCAGTTTTCACTTTTCTTGTCTCTTAGAAGGTAAACAAAAAGGGATATTTAACACCCTAAAATATTACTATAAAAGAGTCTTGATGAGTCTGGTGGATTATAGATATTGCTTTGCCAGAAAGTATTTTTTTGTCAACATTTCCCTTAAAGCAAGTCTATTACTGCACTGATATGCTGTTCATAAAGGCCATTCTAAGTCAAAGGGTAATGGTTGAAAAATTCTTTTCACTGATTCATTGTAAAATGGAAAATGTAAAAATACTTCCTTTTCATGAAGACAAATTGCATTTTTAAATTCTCCTAATGAAGCAGCATTCATCAATGCTTGCTCATTTGTCTTTGCAGGGGGAGTTCTGGGGCACAGATAAGAAGATTAATGTCTCTGAACTTTTCAACACATTGAGTTTAGTCATGGTCCTCCCCTAGCAAGAAAAATTAAGTCAATATCATTACTAACATTCTCAGTAACATTTTAAGATTTACATTATGCTTCTATCTTTAACTTTTTCTGACTTGGAGAGTCCATTCTGATACCACCGTTTATGCTTCTAATTCTCCAAGAATGTAGTTTCAATTTCTTTTCATTTTGGTGAAAATGAAACTGTGGGCAACAGGAATGAGATGATGGTATGAAAGTTAATGGTGCTTAAGGGCTTTAAGGAATGAATAAGAAGCCAACCCTCTCTCTGTTCCTTTTGAGATCATTCATTTATCAAATATTTATTAAACATTTACTCTAAGGTAGGTACTGAAGAGGCTCTAGAGATGCAAAGATAAATAAAAACCAGTCGTCTTCCAAAGACTCAAAATTGTTGGGAGAGGCAGCCAAGAAAAGAAATGCGTGCTGCATGGGACATAGCACTTCTCGATGGAGAGAAACATTTTATGCAAGAATAATAAAGCACTGAAAGAGGAGAATCATTTGATTGGGAAATGATAGGATTTCAATAATCTACTGTGTTGAATAATCCCCCCCCCCGCAAAAAAAACATGTCTATGAACAACCTATAAATGTGACTTTATTTGGAAACAAGGTCTTTTCAGAAGTGATGAAATTAAGATGAGATTATTCTGGATTAGGGTTGCTTCTAATTTTTAAAAATATGATGTCCTTAAAAAATTTGGACAGAGACATGCAGGGAGAATGCCATCCCTTGATGGAGGCAAACACTGGATTGATAAATCTAGAAACCAAGGACCACCCAGGATCTCTGGAAGCCACCAGAACCTCGGTAGTGTCAAAAAGGTTTCCTCCCTTGGAGTCTTCAGAAAAAACTTGCCCCTGTTGACACCTTGATTTTGAATTTCTAGTCTCAAGAACTGAGTGACAATAGTTTTCAACTTTTTATTTATTTTTTTTTTGCCCAGTTTGTTTTGTTTTGGCAACCCTTGGAAACCAATCTAGGTATGTATAATAATGAGAAAAAAACTGATTTCAAACCTTGCCAAATTTGAAGAAAATGACTTCTTCAGGAAGCCAGATATAGATTTAAGTAGAGGCATTGTCGGGAAATTTGACTGGAAATGTCAACTTGGTATAGAAGATTTTTAAAAGTCAGAAGTATACATCAGAGATGGTATTCACCCAGTACATCCAGTCTGAAGCACTTATAAATTACTAACTATTTTAACTATTGTTTTTGTGCATGTACCCTAGTAAGTGGTATGAACTTCACACTGGAGGCAAATGAAGCCTTAGAATAGTTTACACTGGGGAAAAAAGCAGAATTGATATTTTTGTTTGTTTATTAGGAAACCTAGTTTGAATATCTCATATGCCAAGGTATGTGGGGAGGAGTGGGTTGAAAGTGTATAAGCTGGGACGTGAACTAGGAGGATGTTACCGTGAGATGAAAGACTAAAGTAGGTGGTTAAGGAGTACCGCTTTCCATAATGATGGCTGCTCAGCCGCTTCAGTTGTGTCCAAATCTGTGAGACCCCATAGGCGGCAGCCCACAGGGCTCCCCCATCCCTGGGATTCTCCAGAAAAAAACACTGGAGTGGGTTGCCACTCTCTTCTTCAATGCATGAAAGTGAAAGTGAAGTTGCTCAGTTGTGTCCGACTCTTAGCGACCCCATGGACTGTAGCCTACCAGGCTCCTCCATCCATGGGATTTTCCAGGCAAGATTACTGGAGTGGGTTGCCATTGCCTTCTCCAATGATGGCCTAGCTTGAATCAAATAAAAGAAAATCATACTGAAGTCATTGAAGACCAATCAAAAGCAGGTATAAATTAGCGGGGATATGACCTTGAAAGCAATGAAACAAACTACGTAAGATTCAGTTCTTTCCCTGAGGACATTCTCATGTTCAAATTATATGGTGGACAGAGCTCAAGCCAAAAAAGAAAAATGAGAGCTTTTCAGATGAGGATTAAGAGAAAAGTTCTGAGCTGCCAAGGAGGTGAGAAATTGAAGAAAGGAATCCCCTAGAAAGGAAACAAAGACAGAGATCACCAAAACCTCCATACATAAACCATTTAAATCTTGATCCATTTCTGATCTGGATATACACAGAGCAAGAATAGAAATCAGGTTTTGAATGGGAAGAATTAGAAGAGTAGGAAAGCTGAAAGACTTGAGCAATAGCGGCTCAGAGCTGGGTGGGAAAACTTCAGCATTGAGTTCCCACCACGTTAGAAGGAACTGATAAACTGAGCTAGTGAGTTACTTTTAAAATCTCTCAAGGACAATTCTACAAAAGGAAGAATGTGTCCAGACAAGGACCTTCCCTGCTGATTGAACACAGGTTATTAGGTCATTACAGAGCACTGAATACACACACATCCCTGTGTTATACAGATTATTTGTCAGTTTTACATATAGTAGTATGGATTTATCAATCCCAATCTTCCAATTTGTCCCTCCCCCACCTTTGTCTAAAGAAACATGGTCATTAGCACTTTTTATTGGGGTTCAAATTACATGTAGATGTAAGAATATATGACTAAATTAACACCAGAGAAGGAAAGGTACATTGGCTTATATTTTTATAAAATTGTATATTAGAGGTGAAGTACTAAAAAGATCAGGATGCATATTACAATTCCTCAAGCACCTGCTAAAAAGTTAATATAAAATTAAAGCAAAAATCCCATTAGAGAAAAATATAATAAAGTACTAGAAAACATTTTCTGATTAAACTACATGCAGGCAAAATGGAGGAAAAAAATGAGATGGAACAAGCAAAAAACAAAAAAAATCAAGGTGCTAGATTTAAAATCAATCATATAAATATATTCCTTCAGTTAAGAGAATATCTTATTCAGTTAAACTGGACTTAAATGCCAGATTAACTGTATCTAAATACAGTAAATATAAAGGTAAATACAATTGGAAGTAACAGGATGGAAAAAACAGTTTCAACTATCAAGCTTAAGAAAGTGTAGTACCTCTAATAATATCAGCCTTTTAAGACAAAAAGTATCACTTGAAGTAAAGAGAGGCATTTCATAAGCATAGAAGGCTAATTTTGTCAAGACACATTAGAATACGATCCTTAAAACATAAAGGAAAAAATCCTAAAACGAGAAATAAACATAGCTAGAGATTTTAACACTCCTTTTGTTAGTAACTGATAGACAAGTAGACAAAAAATTCAATGACAAAAAGAATATTTGAATAGCAATAGAAGTTATCTTGATTTAATTAACATTTATGCAATATTGCATCTGACAATTTTAAACACATTCTGTTAAAGTGGATGTGGATAGTACACCAGAAAAAGATCATGTGCCAGACTAGAAAACAAGTCTCACTACTTTTAAAAGATTGAAATAACTCAGAGTTTATTTTCTGACAACAGAATTAAACTACAATCTATAATAATAATCAGTTCTGATCTTACAGATNGCTGCTCAGCCGCTTCAGTTGTGTCCAAATCTGTGAGACCCCATAGGCGGCAGCCCACAGGGCTCCCCCATCCCTGGGATTCTCCAGAAAAAAACACTGGAGTGGGTTGCCACTCTCTTCTTCAATGCATGAAAGTGAAAGTGAAGTTGCTCAGTTGTGTCCGACTCTTAGCGACCCCATGGACTGTAGCCTACCAGGCTCCTCCATCCATGGGATTTTCCAGGCAAGATTACTGGAGTGGGTTGCCATTGCCTTCTCCAATGATGGCCTAGCTTGAATCAAATAAAAGAAAATCATACTGAAGTCATTGAAGACCAATCAAAAGCAGGTATAAATTAGCGGGGATATGACCTTGAAAGCAATGAAACAAACTACGTAAGATTCAGTTCTTTCCCTGAGGACATTCTCATGTTCAAATTATATGGTGGACAGAGCTCAAGCCAAAAAAGAAAAATGAGAGCTTTTCAGATGAGGATTAAGAGAAAAGTTCTGAGCTGCCAAGGAGGTGAGAAATTGAAGAAAGGAATCCCCTAGAAAGGAAACAAAGACAGAGATCACCAAAACCTCCATACATAAACCATTTAAATCTTGATCCATTTCTGATCTGGATATACACAGAGCAAGAATAGAAATCAGGTTTTGAATGGGAAGAATTAGAAGAGTAGGAAAGCTGAAAGACTTGAGCAATAGCGGCTCAGAGCTGGGTGGGAAAACTTCAGCATTGAGTTCCCACCACGTTAGAAGGAACTGATAAACTGAGCTAGTGAGTTACTTTTAAAATCTCTCAAGGACAATTCTACAAAAGGAAGAATGTGTCCAGACAAGGACCTTCCCTGCTGATTGAACACAGGTTATTAGGTCATTACAGAGCACTGAATACACACACATCCCTGTGTTATACAGATTATTTGTCAGTTTTACATATAGTAGTATGGATTTATCAATCCCAATCTTCCAATTTGTCCCTCCCCCACCTTTGTCTAAAGAAACATGGTCATTAGCACTTTTTATTGGGGTTCAAATTACATGTAGATGTAAGAATATATGACTAAATTAACACCAGAGAAGGAAAGGTACATTGGCTTATATTTTTATAAAATTGTATATTAGAGGTGAAGTACTAAAAAGATCAGGATGCATATTACAATTCCTCAAGCACCTGCTAAAAAGTTAATATAAAATTAAAGCAAAAATCCCATTAGAGAAAAATATAATAAAGTACTAGAAAACATTTTCTGATTAAACTACATGCAGGCAAAATGGAGGAAAAAAATGAGATGGAACAAGCAAAAAACAAAAAAAATCAAGGTGCTAGATTTAAAATCAATCATATAAATATATTCCTTCAGTTAAGAGAATATCTTATTCAGTTAAACTGGACTTAAATGCCAGATTAACTGTATCTAAATACAGTAAATATAAAGGTAAATACAATTGGAAGTAACAGGATGGAAAAAACAGTTTCAACTATCAAGCTTAAGAAAGTGTAGTACCTCTAATAATATCAGCCTTTTAAGACAAAAAGTATCACTTGAAGTAAAGAGAGGCATTTCATAAGCATAGAAGGCTAATTTTGTCAAGACACATTAGAATACGATCCTTAAAACATAAAGGAAAAAATCCTAAAACGAGAAATAAACATAGCTAGAGATTTTAACACTCCTTTTGTTAGTAACTGATAGACAAGTAGACAAAAAATTCAATGACAAAAAGAATATTTGAATAGCAATAGAAGTTATCTTGATTTAATTAACATTTATGCAATATTGCATCTGACAATTTTAAACACATTCTGTTAAAGTGGATGTGGATAGTACACCAGAAAAAGATCATGTGCCAGACTAGAAAACAAGTCTCACTACTTTTAAAAGATTGAAATAACTCAGAGTTTATTTTCTGACAACAGAATTAAACTACAATCTATAATAATAATCAGTTCTGATCTTACAGATTTATCTAAAAATGAAAAAAACTGAATATCATGAATAGCTTCATACCAATGAAATCAACCACCTACAATGGAAAAACTCCTCAAAAAAACAAGAGTTCATGAAATTGGCCACAGATAGAAATAGGAAGTACATGGGGTCGCAGAGTCAGACATGACTGATGGCAGCACGTTTCACATTTCAGATACAGAAAATATGAGTACCCTACATCTTTTGAAAGAAATTGCATTTGTAACCTAAAACTTTCCCAAAAAGAAAACTCCAGGCCCAGATGGCTTTACTGGGAAAATCTATCAAGCATTTAAATTACAAATGACACCAAGCTTATGCAAACTCTTTTATAAAATAGAAATTGAGAGAACACTTCAGAACTCACTTCATGAGGCCAACCTGACCCTGCTATCAGGATTGGGAGCTCGTGTACACCTGTGGGGGATTCATGTCGATGTATGGCAAAGCCAATAGAGTATTGTAGAGTAAAAAAAAAAAAACCCTGCAAAGTGGCTATGCACATGCAGGTTAAGTAGCTTAAAAAAAAAAAAAAAAACACTTCAGACAAGAAAGGAAAATTACAGATAAAACAATTAGAAAAGATAGAAATTCAAGGTAATTTGAACACCAATTAAATATTTGATTTTATTTAAGAAACTGCTATATGTTTTGATGTGACAATGGTATTTCAACCATATTTTAAAATATCTTTTGAACGATGTACTGAAATAGTCCTAGGTAAAGTGGTATCAAATTGAATCATATAAAATGATCTCTTTATTGGTCAAGAAACTGTCAAATATTAGCAATTCAACCTAATGTAATATCTGGAATTTTCCTCATTATAGTTCAGTAGTACAGAAGGTGAAATGTATACATAGGGGAAAAGAAAACAAAAGTGTTGAGATGATTGCTGTATTTGAATACACCATTTGCCTCATGACCATTTTCATGATATAAAAGCTGTGCTGCTTGCTCTGCCTGTCACATCATCCCTGTTGCCTGTGCAAAGGGACACATTTCCGATCCCAGGAAGAGGATGCTGCACAAGAACCCAACATGCTTCACACAGCCTGGACGCTGTCACCTTGAAAGATCAGTGTGTGTCAAACTCTGAATGCCCAGGTCACAGCATTTTTCATAAGATAACCCATCTGTTTCATAAGCTGTAAGAGCCATTTCTATTCAGCTATTCTCTCTCATGCATTCCATTTGGAAATTCTTGAGCAAAACGAAGCCTCTTTATAAATCACAGCACATTAGTAAATTGTTCTGAATTATACTTGAATTAGTCAATTTTTGAAGACTGTTACACACATTATCTTTCTTGTAAATTTCAAAAGGCATCACAAAGTGTAATCTAGTCACTGATTTACAGACTTGAATCTTTCAAAGGAGGGATTCTGATTCACTTTGTGTCCTTGAGTTGCTCAATCTGGCATTTAGATAGGAAATATTGTCTAACACATGGGAAATTGGTTCCTCATTCTCCTCCTCCCAGGACAAAAATTCATCATTAGAATATCTAAGTATAAATTCTACTCTCAACTTTAAACCTTAGACAGGCACGCACAGACACACTCACACATTCACAATCTGACAGATCTTCTTCCATCATTGTATCTACCATTTCCTCCACTGACTGAGAAATATGCTGTTTCCTGTGCATTCCCTGGTTGTCACGGTACTCCATAGTGCTCAGGCAGCTCAGCTTCTGTATCAGTTCAGGTCCAATTGGAAAAGAGAAACCTCACTGTAATTTTAAACAGGGGTAGCTTGATATAAAGAATATTAAACTCTGATTACCAAGTAACTGTAAAAAATGTAATGAGAACTTTGAGTGGGTACCCTAGGACCGATGGTAGGTGTGCAAGGAAAGATAAAATTGGAAGAGATGCCTCTCCAAGGTCAGGGTTCAGACCCCACTGAAGAATGAGTTGTCTATTATGAGTTGCAGACTACCTAGTCGTCAAGAAGTTGATTAGTTCACACAATTGATCACAATTGCTAAGCAAGTACAAACAGTAACCTCCAAGTCATATGTGAGCCAACATCAGTGAGCAGACAGACAGGGAATAGAGCCAGAGAACTGTGAGAAAGTGAGTGCCTGGCCTGGGCTGGGGCTGGGGGTTTCTGAGGTCCTGTGCTCTGGGTGTGTTGGCTGGGGCAGAGCTAGGACTCCCAGGCACACTCACACCACAGACCCGTTGTACAGCCAGAGCAGGCAGAAGCAACAGAACCCAGATCATAAGTCCCCTTCTCACAAAACGCCCCTCGCTGCTGTCTTCTGACAAAGCTTCATGCCATACTCCCCATTATGGGGAGAGGTTTAATCCATTATACAGAGTAAGTCCTAAAGGGTGAATCTGGAGCTGAGAGACAAAACATCCAGTTGTTGCTAGTAGATTTCTGAATTTCATGTGTGGACACAGTCTCCCAAAAGTGAGCCAAGATCTAACTTTGTGATTTCCATGGCATCTTGAGCTCCATGAGCACACTTTGCATCTAAGTATCACAGATCCTTCCTGTCATGGTCAAGACTCTCATACTGAGCTCTGCAGCTGGGCTTCCTTGGACTACATCCTGGCTGTCCACTTTTCAACTATGTGACTTTGTGCTCCCTGTTATGTCTGACTCTTTGCAACCCCATGGACTGTAGCCCACCTGGCTCCTCTGTTCACGAGATTTTACAGGCAAGAATACTAGAGCTGGCTACCATTCCCTTCTCCAGGGGATCTTCCCGACCCAGGTATCAAACCCTCATCTCTTGCATCTCCTGCATTGGCAGGAGCATTCTTTACCACTAGTGCCCCCTGGAAAGCTCATGCGACTTCAACATGGTTATTTATTCTGTTTCCTCGTCTAAAAGGGAGAAAGATTAGCCCCACTCCTGGAGTTGCTGGAAAAATTAAATGACNCACCTGTGGTGGATTCATGTCGATATATGGCAAAGCCAATAGAGTATTATAAAGTAAAATAAAGTAAAAATAAATTTAAAAATATTAAAGTTTTTTATTCTACATGATCTTGCATTACATCATTGAAAAAATATTGAGCATATGATATATTCAAGTATCCTTCATGTGATTGGGGTTCAAATTAGGATTCATTAGTGACCAAAACGAATAAATTTCTTTACTTTCATAGACTTAACTGAGTCCTCCTTCATTCAGATTAGTTTAACTGAATATTTTAACCTTTTAGTTTTCACTTTTCTACTGTATATGACTCTTTTCAGTACATTGGAAATATGAGTACATCTTCATAAAAACCAAGGTAAGTGAATATCAGTAGCAGCATTTTACTTTCACAAGAAGAAAGGAAATGTCACATTTAAAAAATCTGAAATACAAGAAGGGATGGTAAGCATTAACATTACTAAACAATGTGATATAAAAATTATCCTGGAATTTCCTGGGGGCACAATGGATAAGAATCCACCTGCCAGTACAGGGGACACTTGTTCAATCCCTTGTCCAAGAAAATTACACATGCTTCATAGCAACAAAGCCTGTGAACAACTACTGAGCACACACTCTTGAGTCCATGAGTCACAACTACTGGGTCCTCATACCACAACTACTGAGCCTGTGTGNAGTACAGGGGACACTTGTTCAATCCCTTGTCCAAGAAAATTACACATGTTTCATAGCAACAAAGCCTGTGAACAACTACTGAGCACACACTCTTGAGTCCATGAGTCACAACTACTGGGTCCTCATACCACAACTACTGAGCCTGTGTGCCACAACCACCAAAGCCTGTGCACCTAGGGCCTATGCTCTGCAACAAAAGAAACCACTACAATGAGAAGCTTGCACACCACAATGAAGAGTGTATAATAATAATACATAATTAATAATAATGCTTAATTAGAAGGAATAGAAAATACTGGACAATATCAGCATATAAATCAGCTTGTAGTCAATTGAAAAAAACATTCTCTAAGGTATTTACATTTTTAAGAAAAGGAGTAAATTTAAATAAACATTAGATTCGAGTCAGCATAGTAAAATTTCAAGGGTAATTATTCAAAAGGGGAAAAAAAAAACATATAAGAAGGAAATAGAAAATTTGAGAATTATGAGAAAAGAAAAGAAAATATAGTGTTCACCAATAAAGAGAAAATGTTGAAAGGAAGCATAATATTTGACATAAGTAGAAAAAATAAATTTAGGTGATAAAAATTAAATCAGAACTAAAAACAAATATGATTAAATTAAACTTATCAATACAACTAAAGATTTTTCATTTTGATTAAAAATTCAGCTTAGAGAAGAAGATCAAACTTGTTGAGAAAAAGGATGTGGCTCTCACTTCTCCCCATGAACACATTAAAAACAGCTTTATATTTGGGGAAATTCTAACTGAAAACTAACTAGAGATTTGCAGAAATACTTAAACAACCAAAGTGGTAAGAAAGATCTATAGGGAACCTGCTAGGAAGAGAAGTGACCAGGTATGGCCTGTGTCCCTAGAAGGAGGCACAGAAGAAAAAGAGCATTGCATGAGTAGAGATCTCCATGGGTAATGAATGGCTTGAGTCACATATTGGGCACCCTAGCTCTGGGGTTGGACCCTGGAAAGAGGAACAGTCNAGTCCAACTCTCACATCCGTACATGACCACAGGAAAAACCATAGGCTTGACTAGACGGACCTTAGTTGGCAAAGTAATGTCTCTGCTTTTGAGTATGCTATCTAGGTAGTCATAACTTTTCTTTCAAAGAGTAAGCATCTTTTAATTTCATGGCTGCAATCACCATCTATTAGATTTGCTTAAATAAAAAATTCTTTCATATCCCCATATTTATTCCCATTAGAGAATCACTTACTACTGATTTCTACACTGAAGCAATTTTTTTATATTTACAGAGACATGGCTCACAAGTTCTAGGTAGTGACAACAACTTTGTTTAGTTTCTTTCAAATATTCCTTTCCCTAGCTTTTGAATTATTTTGTCATTGCACAACTTTACTATTACAATGGTAGCACATATATCCTCTTCTAAACATCTTTTTCCTGCTGTAAAAAAGATTGTGAGGGAGAGGGAGAGGGTGGGATGATTTGGGAAAATGGCATTGAAGCATGTATACTATCATGTAAGAAACAAGGTGCCGGTCTATGTTAGATGCAAGATGCAGGATACTTGGAGCTGGTGCACGGAGATGATCCAGAGAGACGCTGTGGGGTGGGAGGTGGGAGAGGGATTCAGTATTGGGAGCTCGAGTACACCTGTGGTGGATTCATGTCGATATATGGCAAAGCCAATAGAGTATTATAAAGTAAAATAAAGTAAAAATAAATTTAAAAATATTAAAGTTTTTTATTCTACATGATCTTGCATTACATCATTGAAAAAATATTGAGCATATGATATATTCAAGTATCCTTCATGTGATTGGGGTTCAAATTAGGATTCATTAGTGACCAAAACGAATAAATTTCTTTACTTTCATAGACTTAACTGAGTCCTCCTTCATTCAGATTAGTTTAACTGAATATTTTAACCTTTTAGTTTTCACTTTTCTACTGTATATGACTCTTTCCAGTACATTGGAAATATGAGTACATCTTCATAAAAACCAAAGTAAGTGAATATCAGTAGCAGCATTTTACTTTCACAAGAAGAAAGGAAATATCACATTTAAAAAATCTGAAATACAAGAAGGAATGGTAAGCATTAACATTACTAAACAATGTGATATAAAAATTATCCTGGAATTTCCTGGGGGCACAATGGATAAGAATCCACCTGCCAGTACAGGGGACACTTGTTCAATCCCTTGTCCAAGAAAATTACACATGTTTCATAGCAACAAAGCCTGTGAACAACTACTGAGCACACACTCTTGAGTCCATGAGTCACAACTACTGGGTCCTCATACCACAACTACTGAGCCTGTGTGCCACAACCACCAAAGCCTGTGCACCTAGGGCCTATGCTCTGCAACAAAAGAAACCACTACAATGAGAAGATTGCACACCACAATGAAGAGTGTATAATAATAATACATAATTAATAATAATGTTTAATTAGAAGGAATAGAAAATACTGGACAATATCAGCATATAAATAAGCTTGTAGTCAATTGAAAAAAACGTTCTCTAAGGTATTTACATTTGTAAGAAAAGGAGTAAATTTAAATAAACATTAGATTCGAGTCAGCATAGTAAAATTTCAAGGGTAATTATTCAAAAGGGGAAAAAAAAAACATATAAGAAGGAAATAGAAAATTTGAGAATTATGAGAAAAGAAAAGAAAATATAGTGTTCACCAATAAAGAGAAAATGTTGAAAGGAAGCATAATATTTGACATAAGTAGAAAAAATAAATTTAGGTGATAAAAATTAAATCAGAACTAAAAACAAATATGATTAAATTAAACTTGTCAATACAACTAAAGATTTTTCATTTTGATTAAAAATTCAGCTTAGAGAAGAAGATCAAACTTGTTGAGAAAAAGGATGTGGCTCTCACTTCTCCCCATGAACACATCAAAAACAGCTTTATATTTGGGGAAATTCTAACTGAAAACTAACTAGAGATTTTCAGAAATACTTAAACAACCAAAGTGGTAAGAAAGATCTATAGGGAACCTGCTAGGAAGAGAAGTGACCAGGTATGGCCTGTGTCCCTAGAAGGAGGCACAGAAGAAAAAGAGCATTGCATGAGTAGAGATCTCCATGGGTAATGAATGGCTTGAGTCACATATTGGGCACCCTAGCTCTGGGGTTGGACCCTGGAAAGAGGAACAGTCTTCACTGGTTTGAAAACAAGTGGACTGACAGAACAACTCTAAGAGACCTAAACTTCACTTGTGAAGAGTGTGAATACATTTGCTTACTATCTACACAAAGCTGGGGAAAGCAGATTGAAACAGCAGGAAACTCTGGCTGTTTTTTCTTCAATCACCCAAGTGTAGGCCTCAGCCTGAGCTGGGCACCCATTCCAGCCCTGCTTGCTCTGTGATGTGACTCCACAGTAGAGTGGGATCAGGGGTGAAGGGAACTCAGTTGTGAGGAATAGAGCAGCTCAGACCATATCTGGAATGGCATCTGAGCAGTGAGGGANGGGTGGGTGATAAAATTAACACTGACACACTTCAATTTTATCATTCCTTCTCCACGTCTGTTCATTATTCTGAGTGTGAAACCTAAACTTTTACTTCGTTACCTTTCAAAATGATTAATGTTAGGTCAGGTCAAAACTCTTTTGTTTCCAAGTCCAAAGGGCCAAGAATGATCAGACTTCGGACGTGCTCCAGGCCAGTTCAGCATAAGGAAATAAGTAGAGCCTCGGGGCACGTTGTCAGCTCTATCTGCACACCTCCATCATGGAAGCGACATAATACATTACAGTGATTTTAATGCTCCTATATCTCCCACTAGACTGAACATCCCCATGCAGACAGATACTCTGTCTTATTCATGCTATTATGCCAAGTGACTAGGATAGCTTTAGCACAGAGTATGTCCATAATAAGTGCAGCATATAAATGAATGACTGAAATTTGCACAAAGTTTCCCTAGCTCCTTTTCCTAAATCCTTTACAGGAAACACAATGAATCCAGATATGTAGTTTAGAAATAATATCTTTTTTCCCCCCAATCTGCAGGATACAATAAAACATTTCCACCAAAACTAAGTGGCTCACAAGATTTATTTCTGCCTCAACTTTTTCAAGCCAGAAACACCCAAATGTTCACAGGACGACCACATGACTGTTTACCCTATTTGAGGCTATCAATGACAAAGATACCTAAAATCATCAATGAGAGCCTCCATAATAACAACTTTATTCACCCCACCTACTTTCCTGCATGAAAGGCAAGTATGCCTCAGTGAGGCAAGTTTCAAGTAAAGAATCAGGAAGAGCTCGTGAGAATTCAGATGGAAGTATTTGAATGCTAATCCTACTTACATTAGAGTAAACCCAGCTACAAAGAAAAACAAAGAAACATCAAAGGATAAATGCAAAATGCAAATACTCATATGTGGTAAATCGATCATAACCCATGATCCAAAGCCCCAAATACAAGGTATCAGCAAAGAGGCTAACCAATTTTCCAAGCCAAGCCAGAAGTAAGAAAGCACATGATTCATAGTACCTAGAGAGAAAGAAAGAGCAGATTAAATGGATAAATCAAAGCAAAATGTAGGAGGATTTTTTTGGAGAATCAAATAAAGAAGGTGACAGATATGACTTGTCTATGGCAGGCAGATGGATGACATTCCTACATTTCTTTAGGTCATCCCCAGGCAGACCACAAGGATGAAAAGGGAGATGAGATGAGCTCAGAAAAATACAATAGCCACATTACAGAATGTTCTGGAAAGATAACTCATCAACTCCTTTGCTTATTCATTTATCCAGCAAGTCTTTGTTGAGTACATCAGATGCCATACACTTCTCCAAAAAGACAAGATAAATCAGATAACATTCTTCCCACAAGAGCACACAGTGCCTGATGCTAATAAACATATATGTAAAGAATTAAACTTTTGTTCTATGTTTTAGTATCATAATGGAAGCATGGACACTTCCATGAGAAGACAGAAGTGTAAAATATTAAGTATGGTATGTGGCAGATTAGGAGATTAAATTACAGTGTAAATTGCCTTTGGTTTATCCACCTTGCTCTACTCTAATGAACACCAGAGACTAAGTTAGCTTAAACAACAGAAATGCATTTCTCACAGTCCTGGAGGCTGAAAATGTCAAGGTCAAGGTGCCAGCCAGTTAGGTGCTGGTGAGGACAATCTTCCTGATTTATAGACTGCCGTCTTCTTGCTGTATCCAAACATGATGGAGAGAGACAGAAGCAGCAAGTTCTCTCCTGTCTCTTTTTATATTAATCCAGTCATGAGGGCCTTACCATCACAACCCATTACCTTCCAAAGGCCCCATCTCCAAATACTATTGCATTAGAGATTAGGTTTCAACCCAATAACTGTGGGAGGGAAGGGGCTCAACCATTTGGTCCAATCCAAATTTCGTCTTTTCCCTAGACCACTGAAAAGCACTTCTCACTGTGTTTCCCTCCAGTCTGGCTTGTTTCCATGTTTATTTCCTATAAAGTAGCTAGGTTGATCTTGTAAATGTAGATCTAATTATGTCATAGCCCATCTCTAAACTCCTTTGTTGCTTCCCATTCTAGAGAAAATCACCCTTCATATGGTTTATAAAACCTGCAGGGTCAAGCCTTGTTTCATGTCCATTTCATCTTGCTGCATTCTTCCCCTTAACTCTCTCAGCTCCACCTACATGCATGTATTAGTTTACCAGCACTGTCATGCAAAATGCCTCAGACTGGATGGCTTAAAATACAGATATGCCTTTCATCATAGTTCTGGAGGCTCGAAGTCCAAGCTCAAAGTATTGGCAGGTTTGATTTCTCCCAAGGCCTTTCTTTTGAACTCTCATGTCTTCACAGTCTTTCTTCTCATCCATATAGATCCCTGATGTATCTTTGTGAGTGTAAATTTTCTCTTCATGTAAGAACATGAGATTAGATTAGATTATGGCCTAACCTAATGGTTTCATTCTAACTTATCTCTTTGAAGACCTTATCTCCAAATGCACTCAACATATGGAGATAGTGGGCATCAGGGCTTCAAAAGTTGAGCTTGGAGGAGGAGACACAATTTAGCCCATAATAATGCAATTCTTTTCATTTCCTGAAACACCCCATGTTTTTTCTCAATTGAAGAGAAAAAACATGTTATTAATACCTTGGGGTTTTTCTCCTCTTTGCTTCAATAAGTTACCATTTATTCATTCTTCAGATCTCAGGAAATGTTTCCCTAAATATCAGTGTTGACTGAGTCTTCCAATTATATACATATCCTTATATCTTATTTGCAGAAATTTGTCCTCTTATAATTACAAGCTTAGTTCCTCATTATGATTCCATTAATCTTCTCTTGTCTTTCAACAATGCATCCTATGAACATAAGAACAATGTCTTTTATGCCTGTATTCAATTCCTTATTCATGTCATGAAATTATACCCAATTTTATTTTGTTTTCTTTGCATTTATTGTGTTCTCTAATTAAAATAAATCAATTGTCCTTGTATTTAATTACAAGTTTCTGTCTTCTCTAGCTGTTATTTTTATTTCTAATTATCTTGAGTACTTTGCTTTTGTGTTCTGCATTCTTTTATTTAAAATATAGATTCACTTTTCAATTGCATCTATTCTTTGTGTTGTGGTTTATATTTATTTATTGGTTCTGAAATGGGAGTTTCTTGGGACCCAATTTGGTTTTTTTACATTAACAATATCCTTTTCCATGCAATTTTATTATTTTATTTCCTTAACTGTAAGACATACAAAGAACTTTACAAGCTTAACACAAATGTTAGGCACTAAAATAGAAATAAAATCTATGCNTGGTTCTGAAATGGGAGTTTCTTGGGACCCAATTTGGTTTTTTTACATTAACAATATCCTTTTCCATGCAATTTTATTATTTTATTTCCTTAACTGTAAGACATACAAAGAACTTTACAAGCTTAACACAAATGTTAGGCACTAAAATAGAAATAAAATCTATGCTTTCCTGACAAGTAAAAGAAAAATGAATAATAAAAGCAATCAATAGAAAAGGAAGAAATAAATGTAACAAAAACAAAATCAATCTCCAGAAGGCAGAAAATAAGAGAAAACCATTAACTGTAAGAAGCAAGTCTAATTTTAAGGATGTCCTACCATAAAAACATGAAATAAAGTCATGAAGAGCACAAATATAGTAGAAATGTTACAAATGTAAAGGAAATATATAGCTACTCATTTGCATTCAGTAAAATATATGTGTGTATATATATTTGTAATCCAGATAAACTGCTTAAAGTGTTAATTTTAGGAGAAAATGAACACAAAAGTTCGATATTGAGGGACAGAAGAATAGATAAAAGGGAAATTTTACTAAAAAGTAAGCTGGTAGAAAAACATCCATATCAGAAAAAAAGTAAAAGTATTGATGGTTATAAAGAGAGAAACTATATGTTACTAAAACTACTTTTCAATGAGAAGAAAACCATTGTGAAATTTAATGACCTATGCATGCAAAAATAATAAAGCAAAATTACAGAATTGAAGTATAAATTAAAAAAGAATATTAAACACAGGAAGAAAGTCTAATCATCTGTCCCAGAAATAGATTTTTTATGCAAAAAAAAATTGTAACAATCTAGATCTTTTGAAAAAGAGTGCTAATGAAGAACCTAAGCCACCCCATTTTGTTAAAAAAGACTCCATTTTAGAGTTCTGAGGAAAGAGTCTTTGGAAATCCCCTGACCTCACCCCCCCACCTGAGAGCCAATCAGATCCCAGATCAGGATCTCCTGACTTTACGTTCAGGACTTATGACCTGCCCAGGAAATTCGAATTAAGCCTGGGAAATGGGAACCAATCAGAACCTGTGGCCAGCCCAGGAAATGAAAACCAATCAGAACCCAACACCTAATCTTTCCACAGAAGGTAACATTTTTCGCACAAGAATACCCTATATAAGCAATGAAACCCAGAGTTCGAGGCTCCTTCCTGTAGCCGCTGCGTCAGTGTTGGTGGGAGCCCCAGCTCGAGCTTGGTAATAAAAATTCTCTTGCTTTTGCATCAGATATCAGCTCCTTGGTGGTCATTGGGAGATTTCGCGACTTGGGCATAACATTAAAAGATTAATTTAATTTCTATAGCTATAACTCTTCCCCAAACAAATAGCATATATATGTATATAATACATATATATACATATATATAGTGAAATATTACTCAGCTATAAAAAGAATGAACTACCAATTTCAGCAACACGGATAGACCTAGAGTTTATATCAAGTGTAGTAAACCAGCAGAGAAAGATATCACTTATATGTATGTGGAAGCCAAATAAATACAAATCAACTTATTTATAAAACATAAACAGACTCACAGATATATAAAATAAACTTATGGTTACCAAAGGGAAAAGGGGAAGGGGAGGGATAAATTAGGAGCAGGCGATTAATGGATACATATCACTATATGTAAAACAGATAAATATCAGGATTTACTGTATAACACATCAAACTATACTCAATATCTTCTAATAACATATAATAGGAAACAACATAAAGCTATACACATGAAACTGACACAATATTTTGAATCAACCATAGTTTAAAGGGTAAAAATAACAAAAAAATAAATAAAAAGAAAGGATACTTATGCACAATTGCACTCATCTCACACATTAGTATATTAACCTTAAATTCTCCAAGCCAGGCTTCAACAATACATGAAACATGAACTTCAAGATGTTCAAGCTGGTTTTAGAAAGGGCAGAGGAACCAGAGATCAAGTTGCCAAAATCTGCTGGATCATGGAAAAAGCAAGAGTTCCAGAAAAACATCTATTTCTGCTTTATTGACTATGCCAAAGCCTTTGACTGTGTGNTTTCTCATGATGTACTCTGCATAGAAGTTAAATAAGCAGGGTGACAATATACAGCCTTGACGTACTCCTTTTCCTATTTGGAACCAGTCTGTTGTTCCACGTCCAGTTTCTAACTGTTGCTTCCTGACCTGCATACAGATTTCTCAAGAGGCAGGTCAGGTGGTCTGGTATTCCCATCTCTTTCAGAATTGTCCACAGTTTCTTATGATCCACACAGTCAAAGGCTTTGACATAGTCAATAAAGCAGAAATAGATGTTTTTCTGGAACTCTCTTGCTTTTTTGCATGATCCAGCGGATGTTGACAATTTGATCTCTGGTTCCTCTGCCTTTTCTAAAACCAGCTTGAACATCAGGGAGTTCACGGTTCATGTATTGCTGAAGCCTGGCTTGGAGAATTTTGAGCATTACTTTACTAGCATGTGAGATGAGTGCTTAATTCCACAATATATTATTTTTATTACTATTACCAATGTTGATGCATTGCTAATTATTATCTAATAATATATAATCTTATAAGTTTGACAAAGGAAATGGCAACCCACTCCAGTATTCTTGCCTGGAGAATCCCATGGACAAAGGAGTTTGGTGGGCTCAGTACGTGGGGTCACAATGAGTCAGACACGACTGAGTGACTAATACACAATCTTATAAATGAAAACACATAGAATTTCACTCTTGTTCTAAAAAGTGGTAATCTTTGATTTTTTTTTTCAAGTTCTAAATCTAAAAGACATCAGAGAAGAAATTGTGCCATCTATTTGCATTCTTTCTGGAGTGGGATAATAGTTTTAAAAATTGAACCTTATAAGATATTGATGGTTTATAGAAGATATATGTCAGAACTATACTCCCAAATGCTGACAAAAATTAATACTTAAAGTATGTATATAGTTTTTTAGTTATTACTTAAGAGGGTCTTTTTCATGAGCATCTATTGAATACTCTGTTCCTATAATATTTACTTCTTTCAAAACACGTTTTCTTTTCTATTGTATAATAATTTTCTCCAAAGCAACTTATTTACTAACATTTTCAAGGCTTAATATTAATCAGCTCAAGTTGCAGATTTGCAACTTACAAGTGACTTACTTCACAAAATGGAACCCTCTGATGTAAAATATACTAGTAATATTGAATGATTATCTCCCACTTACAATTAATACCTAAGCAAGGTATAACTATACTAAAATGTTATATGATACTCTTTCGTGAATTCTAGCTTTCATTAAGCTAATGATATGCTATCATTTTAAACCTATTATTTAAATTGTAAATAGTATTTTAAATTTATTCAGACACTCTTCCATCAGTAGCTTTTCTTCTCTATGTATAATAAAACAACTCTTTATACCATTATTTTCTTTAATTTTACTAAATGAAAAATAAAATGTTTTGAGTGTGGTGGAGGAAGATTGTGGAGTAGAAGGACATGTGCTCATCTTCTCCTGTGAGAACTCCAAAATTACAACTCACTGCTGAACAACTGTCTACAGGAGAATGTTGGATCTCACCATAAAAAGATACCCCACATCTAAAGGCAAAGGAGAAGCCCCAGCAAGATGGTAGGAAGGGCAAAATCGTGATTAGACTCAAACCCCATACCTGCCAGAGACACTTGAAGTGCTCAAACAAACCTTGCATGCACCAGGACCCAGAGACTCCAGAGAGACTGAGCTAGTACTGTGTTTGAGTGTCTCCTGTGGAGGTACAGGTCAGCAGTGGCCTGCCACAGGGGCAGGACTCTGGGTGCAGCAGACCTGGGTATGGCAGTTCTTCCTGGAGGAGGTCACCATTAACCCCACCAGAGAGCCACCAGTGTAAGTAAGTGTAGGGGGACTTACACAGGATGGGGAAACAGTCTCTTAGAGGGCACAAACAAAACCTTCTGTGCACCAAGATCCAGGAGAAAGGAGCTGTGATCAAAATACAGAGCAACCAGAGATCAAATCGGCACCATTAGCTGGATCATTGAAAATACATGAGAGTTCAATAAAAATTTCCACTTCTGCTTTATTGACTACAACAAAGCCTTTGACTATGTGGATCACAACAAACTGTGGAAAATTCTGAAAGAGATGGGAATACCAGACTACCTGACCTGCCTCCTGAGAAATCTGTATGCAGGTCAAGAAACAACAGTTAGAACTGGACATGCAAAAACAGAGTTGTTCCAAATCAGGAAAGGAGTACATCAAGGCTGTATATTATCATCCTGCTTATTTAACTTATATGCAGATTACACCATGGGAAATGCCAGGCTGGATGAAGCACATGCTGGAATCAAGATTGCTGGGAGAAATATCAATTACCTTGGATATGCAGATGACCCCACCCTTATGACAGAAAGTGAAGGAGAACTAAAGAGCCTCTTGATAAAAGTGAAAGAGGAGAGTGAAAAAGTTGGCTTAAAGCTCAACATTCANCTGGGAGAAATATCAATTACCTTGGATATGCAGATGACCCCACCCTTATGACAGAAAGTGAAGGAGAACTAAAGAGCCTCTTGATAAAAGTGAAAGAGGAGAGTGAAAAAGTTGGCTTAAAGCTCAACATTCAGAAACCTAAGATTATGACATTTGGTCCCATCACTTCATGACAAATAGATGGGGATATAATGAAAACCATGGCAGAATTTAATTTTTTGGCCTCCAAAATCACTGTAGATGGTGACTGCAGCCATGAAATTAAAAGACACTTGCTCCTTGGAAGTAAAGCTATGACCAACCTAGAAAGCATATTAAAAAGCAGACACATTAGTTTGCCAACAAAAGTCCCTCTTGTCAAAGCTATAGTTTTTCCAATAGTCCTGTATGGATTTGAGTTGGAGTATAATGAAATCTGAGTGCTGAAGAATCGATGCTTTTGAATTGTGGTATTGGAAAAGACTCTTGAGAGTCCCTTGGATTTTAAGGAGATCCAATCAGTCCACCTTAAAGGAAATCAGTCCTGAATAGTCATTGGAAGGACTGATGCTGAATCCGAAGCTCCAATACTTTGGTCACCTGATGAGAAGAGCTGACTCATTTGAAAAGACCCTGATGCTGGGAAAGATTNGGATTTTAAGGAGATCCAATCAGTCCACCTTAAAGGAAATCAGTCCTGAATAGTCATTGGAAGGACTGATGCTGAATCCGAAGCTCCAATACTTTGGTCACCTGATGAGAAGAGCTGACTCATTTGAAAAGACCCTGATGCTGGGAAAGATTGAAAGTGGGAGGACAAGCGGATGACAGAGGATGAGATGGCTGGATGGCATCACTTACTCAATGGACACGAGTTTGAGTAAGTTCCGGGAGCTGGTGATGGACGGGGAGGTTTGGCATGCTGCAGTTCATAGGTTCAGAAGGAGTTGGACAGGACTGAGTGACTGAACTGAACTGAAATTAAAATGATATATACTGCCTACATTTTCTTCTAGGACTTTTATGGTTTAGCATCTACACTTAAGTTTTTAATCCATTTTGAGTTTATTTTTGTATATTATATAAGACAGTGGTCTAGTTTCATTTTTTTGTCCAGTTTTCCCAATACTATTTAATGAAGAGATTATATCTTCCTAATTGTATATCTTTGCCTACTTTGTCACAGATTAATTGACCGAAAAGTGTGAGTTTATTTCTTGGCTCTCTGTTCTGTACCATTCATCTATGTGTCTTTGTGAGCCAGTACCATCCTGTTTTGATTCTATGATTTTAAGTGTTTTATATATAAAGTCCTAAGCTGCCATATTAGTTTCCCCTTTACCATTTTGTCCAAACTATTCTTTTTTACATATGGGTTTCGTACAGAGGGGGGCTTCCTTCATAGTTCAGTTGGTAAAGAATCTGTCTGCAGTGCAGGAAACCCCTGTTCGATTCCTGGGTTGGGAAGATCCCCTGGAGAAGGGAAAGGCTGCCCACACCAATATTCTGGCCTGGAAAATTCCATGGACTACAGTCTATGGGGGTCACAAAGAGTTGGACACGACTGAGTAACTTTCACTTTCACTTCATACACTGGAATATTTTCTAGTGTGTTCCTCTCCCTCTGAAGGTGTAATGCACAGAAAAGAATACAATATTTGAATGTGTTCTGACAAGTGAAGAGGACAAGAATTTCATCTTTCCTCTTCTCTGAACTGTACTTCTACCATATAACATGCAGCTTATTCATATTAAATTTATTATAAACTAAAATCCCTGTGTAGTTATTAAATCAACATCTGCTCATATGTCTATCATTTTCTACTAAGATTTTGAGTGTTTAAAGCAAAGTTCAGTTTTATTTTGTAACATTTGTTCCATTACCCCAGGCTATCAAACATCTTGAGATGCATAGCATTTCTCCTTTAAGTCCATCTACAATGTTGTTTTTATTAAATACCTTAATAAATGCTTTAAAGAAGCCAGATATACCATAAGTTCTGCATTTGATATCCTATAAATTTTTAAAGTCTACCCATATTGAGGGCTGATTTTTACTACTCATCATTTCTTCCTGTGGGATTTAGTGAAATGATTCTTTAATAGTTCACTATTGATAAAGTAAACATTTAGAATACAGTTGTGTAGAATGGCTTGTCTTAATAATCCAGAATGTCTACTTGGCTATTCTTCTCCTTTCATTTAATGCCTCTTTAAGGTTTTCTAGAAATCCTAATAATTGAAAAATTGTTCTTGAAAAACCATTGTCTTAAAACTTTCCCTTTAATTAAAACATATTTTTGAAAAGTAAGCATAGTAATAAATAACACTAATAGTTTTAAAGCACAATATATTTAAAGAAAACATTTTTATACATGTAATTTGTTTTTTCTCTGTTTGAATCTTTATGTAAATACATGCCTTCATTCCTTCTTATTTAACCCCAAATAGAAATGATTCCTGTTTTAGTAGAAACACTACAGTATTTTTTTTTTCATCTAACTATAAATCTGCTCTTGGAAACAAAAATATTTGTGATTTCCTACCTTCTTTTTCACAGAAAGCACTTGCAGGAAAACATTACCAGGTGAAATAAAATTAATGCACCTTGTCTCCCTGTTCTAACATCCTTTTTTCCTCCATACTTCTTTCCACACAGGGTTAACAAGAAGACATTATAGAATAACAGTCAGCTTCTGTGATGGTGTTTGCAAAGAATAGTGAGGGTTTTTTTTTTTTTTTCCTATTTTGCTGTTTTTAAATGATAAACTTTTCTTCTATCAGCTGTTTGCTTCTTGTTAGAAATTTTCTACAGTCCTTGTTACATATCTGTCTATAAACCTGCAAAATTTACATCTGTTTGCCTCTGACATAACTGTGTTCTCAAGGAAGTTAATTTTTGCCAAGTGACATCCATAGACCATTTCATAGAACATAAATCTTTTTACCAGGGAACAAACTCAAATCTGGCTTAATTTCCTATGTTCTATACTGTTTAAAAAAGCTAATGGGAATATTTAAAGATTTGCTTGATTTGAATGCCAAATATGTATTTATGTATGATATGCATGGGCTTCCTTGATAGCTCAGCTGGTAAAGAATACGCCTGTAATGCAGGAGGATAAAGTGAAGTTGTTCAGTCATGTCCAACTCTTTGAAACTCTGTAGACGGTAGCCTACCAGGCTCCTCGGTCCGTGGGATTCTCCAGGAGAGAAGAGTGGAGTGGGTTGCCATTTTCTTCTCTAGGGGATCTTCCCGACCCAGGGATCAAACGTGGGTCTCCCGCATTGCAGGCAGATGCTTTAACGTGTGAGCCACCAAGAAAGCATAATGCAGGAGACTCTGGTTCAATTCCTGAGTCAGGAAAATCCTCTGGAGAAGAGAGAGGCTATCCACTCCAGTATTTTTGGGCTTCCCTGGTGGCTTGGCTAGTCAAGAATCTGCCTGCAATGCTAGAGACCTGGGTTCAATCCCTGTGTTAGGAAGATCCCCTGGAGAAAGGAATAGCTACCCACTCTGGTATTCTGGCCTAGAGAATTCTATGGACAGAAGAATCTGGCAGGCTATAATTCATGGGGTTATAGTCTGACACAATTAAGTGACTTTCACTTCCATGATTTACATACTATCTACCTCACACCTTAGAAAGCATCACTACGAACAAAGCTAGTGGAGGTGATGGAATTCCAGATGAGCGATTTCAAATCCTGAAAGAGGATGCTGTGAAAGTGCTGTGCTCAATATGCCAGCAAATTTGGAAAACTCAGCAGTGGCCACAGGACTGGNACCTCACCTGCCTCTTGAGAAATCTGTATGCAGGTCAGGAAGCAACAGTTAGAACTGGACATGGAACAATGTATATTGTATATACATTGACAATGTATATTGTCACCCTGCTTATTTAACTTATATGCAGAGTACATCATGAGGAATGCTAGGCTGGATGAAGCACAAGCAGGAATCAAGATTGCCAGGACAAATATCAATAACCTCAGATATGCAGATGACATCACCCCTATGGCAGAAAGTGAAATAGAACTAAAGAGCCTCTTGATAAAAGTGAAAGAGGAGAGTGAGAAAGTTGGCCTCAAGCTCAAATTTGGAAAACTAAGATCATGGCATCCAGTCCCATCACTTCATGGGAAATAGATGGGGAAACAGTGGCTGACTTTATTTTGGGGCGCTCCAAAATCACTGCAGATGGTGACTGCAGCCATGAAATTAAAAGACACTTATTCCTTGGAAGAAAAGTTATGACCAATCTAGACAGCATGTTAAAAAGCAGAGATATTACTTTGCCAACAAAGGTCCATCTAGTCAAGGCTATGGTTTATCCAGTAGTCATGTATAGATATGAGAATTGCACTATAAAGAAAGCTGTGCACTGAAGAACTGATGCTTTTGAACTATAGTGTTGGAGAAGACTCTTGAGTGTCCCTTGGACTGCAAGGAGATCCAACCAGTCCTTCCNTATCCAGTAGTCATGTATAGATATGAGAATTGCACTATAAAGAAAGCTGTGCACTGAAGAACTGATGCTTTTGAACTATAGTGTTGGAGAAGACTCTTGAGTGTCCCTTGGACTGCAAGGAGATCCAACCAGTCCTTCCTGGAGGAAATCAGTCCTGGGTGTTCATTGGAAGGACTTATGTTGAAACTGAAACTCCAATAGTTTGGCCACCTGATGCAAAGAACTGACTCATTTGTAAAGACCCTGATGCTGGGAAAAGTTGACGGCGGGAGGAGAAGGGGATGACAGAGGATGAGATGGTTGGATGGCATTACCGACTCAATGGACATGAATTTGANTTTGGCCACCTGATGCAAAGAACTGACTCATTTGTAAAGACCCTGATGCTGGGAAAAGTTGACGGCGGGAGGAGAAGGGGATGACAGAGGATGAGATGGTTGGATGGCATTACCGACTCAATGGACATGAATTTGAGTAAACCCTGGGAGTTGGTGACGGACAGGGAGGCCTGGCGTGCTGCAGTCCATGGTGTTGCAAAGACTGAATGACTGAACTGAACTGAGGTTTTAGAGTTTGGGTTCAAGTGATTTAAGGTTGTTCTTTCAAAGTACAGAGCTGCTTGGTTTTGAAAGAAGTTTGTGACATAATTTTTGTAGACATAGAGAGATAATGATTTTGAAGTGAGTCATGATAAATAGTTGTTTGACAAACTAGTTTTTTTACCCAGATAAACAATCTAATATCTTGCAGGGAAACCATTTGCTCAGATGAGCAAACTCTGTATCCGTAAGTGTCAGTATGGAAGAATTTCCTGAAGCAAATAGTGAAATATTTATTGGTGTACAGCCTCATCTTCTTGGGCAAGAATTTGATGGCATAAATCCCGTAGACCTGCTGACACAGGTGGCCTCAGTTCTTAGTCATGATTTATAAGTCATATAAAAACAGATCTCAGTATACATTTTCCTTAATAACTTTTGTTACTGTATTTTAAATAGAACAAAATAATAAGCAATCACAAAAGAATAAACACCAAAGGAAAATCACTACATAAAGAAACACTCATCTTCTTTAATTATCAAGGAAAATACATTGTTGCTGAGTTGCTAAGTCATGTCCAGATCTTTTGTGATCCTGTGAACTGCAGCCCTCCAGGTCCTCTGTCCATGAGATTTTTTCAGGCAAGACTACCAGAATGGGTTGTCATTTCCTCCTCCAGGGGATCTTCCCAACCAGGAATCAAACCCACATCTCTTAAGGCTCCTGAATTGGCAGGAGGATTCTTTACCACTAGCACCACCTTGGGAGCCCCAAATTAAAAAAAAAAAAAAAAAAATCTCATTCCACTAAGATTTGACAAGGACAAAAAAACTGAAAATCATTCACTACTGGTGGGTGAGTAAAATGGTAAAACATGTAAGAGGGCAACTTGTAAATATCTGGATATACTGAGGTATATAATTTGTGACTCAGGAATGCTAATTTTAAATACATGCCCAAGAGAAACTCTTGTATATATTTGCCACAGATGATATGCATGAATATATCCATTCCAGTAGTGTCCTTAGTTAAGGGAATAATAAATTACTGTGCATTCACTCAATTCTTATAGCAACAAAACTATATTAATATATATAAACATGCTGCTGCTTCAAGTCGCTTCAGTCATGTCCGACTCTGTGAGACTCCATAGACGGCAGCCCACCAGGCTCCCCTGTCCCTGGGGTTCTCCACTCAAGAACACTGGAGTGGGTTGTCATTTCCTTCTCCAATGCATGAAAGTGAAAAGTGAAAATGAAAGTGAAGTCGCTCAGTCATGTCCGACTCTTCGTAACGCCATGGACCGCAGCCTACCAGGCTCCTCTGTCCATGGGATTTTCCAGGCAAGAGTACTGGAGTGGGGTGNAATGCATGAAAGTGAAAAGTGAAAATGAAAGTGAAGTCGCTCAGTCATGTCCGACTCTTCGTAACGCCATGGACCGCAGCCTACCAGGCTCCTCTGTCCATGGGATTTTCCAGGCAAGAGTACTGGAGTGGGGTGCCATGGAGAGATATAAAAAACCAATACTGAGTAAAAGAATTTCTGAAATAACACATACACTAATAGCATTTATATATATATTTTAAAACAACAATGCAAGCAATACCTATGGATTTAGTGACAAAATAATAAAAATCATGAACAGGAAGGCATACACAATATTTATCTCTGGGAAAATGAGATAAGATAATGTGATTGTAATGGAGAACAAAAAGGACTTTACCATCTTTCATAATGTCATATATCTTTCATTTGAAAAAACAATAAAATGAAATCTGAAGCAGAAGAAATAAAATATTGACATTTCTTCATTCTGGCTGGTGGGTACTTGTGTGTTAGATATTTTATGTTGTGTGTTTCGTATTGTTTTACAACTTATCAGTTTCATTAAGTGGGAATAAGAAAGTTCATCAAGGTGGAAAACCAGTACAGCGCAAGCTATAGATAAGCAGAATCTAGGGCAGCTAGTCTATTTTCACTTGTCATTCCCTTGACATTGGCAATCCCAAGGCCAAAATCTTATACAGGTGAACACTTTCTTTGATCTTCTAGTTAGCTTGAAATCCCAGAGACACGTATCCTAACCCCCAACCCTCTTTTTCCATTAATATGTGTATCTTTCTCTGTGTATGGATCTTTGTTTCTCAAATATTTATATTTTTGTGCAATACATTTCTTGTTCTTTCAAACCTCCATTGATGTTGGATGATGTTTAAAAGACCCAGAGAAAAGGAACAAGAAATATTACAAGAACCAAAGTAAGAGAATAAAATGTTCTTCACCCGAAGGCCTAATTATATCAAGGCAAATATTGCAAGTTACTTCATATAGGGTAATTTCTAACTAAGAGAAAACATCCAGGTTACTTTACTAGTCAGGAGAAAGAGAGAGAGAGAGAGAGAGATGTTATCTCAAGTATAAATGGTCCCATGTTTCTCTAGTTCAAGGTTATCTGATGAAGTTACACTGTTATTCCCAAGGCTCTGTCATTCAGAAATGGTGCCCAAATGGCCAACCTTATCCTTACTTGGGAGGAAAGCAGAAGACTTTGGCTAAGAAACACTGATGAAAATGTCTGCAGAGATAACTTCATTGAGTAAACTGAAAGATGGCTGGAATTCACTGTGCGGCAGGATAATGAAGATGATAGAGTTTAAAATAAATGTAAGCCTGCACTTCAAGATACTGATACTGGGGGTGGGGAGGGGGGCGCTATGGATTGGGCTGAAGTCATACGTATATCAAGAGTTGTTGAAGGTATGGTAGGAGATGGCCTTATCCAAGAAGAATGTATTAACTGAAAAGTGAGGAGGAATAGAGAGACAACAAATGTTAACTCATTTACAAGAGAAAAAGGCAACAAAAGAGAACAGAGTAGCAGCCACAGAGTTAGAATGGGAATCCAGTAGAAGATGTGTCAAAATTCAAGACATAATTTATTTTCCTATATGGGATAAAATGGTCAACAGTACTGAATGCCTTGAGATATCTTATGATGAAGTTTGAAATTATCTTATTGCATTGAATACTTGAGAGGTCCAGGGTAAATGTGAGAGGAGTCTTAATGGAAATAGAGGAGTAGAAGTTCATTATGGCAGCATGAAGTGTAAATTGGAGGAGAGGAAATGGTTGTATGTCTATGTGATAGTCCACAGTATTTAAGAGTAGAGTATTTAAATACCAGAGTATTTAAAAGCAATATTCTATATGAGATAAAACAAATATAAATTAAGTTAAACCTTGGTATCTTGCTGCTAAACTCCAACAGAAAAAATAATTTTTTATAACCTATCTTGTTAAAAAACAGCACTGTACATTTAATTCATCCAATCTCTAATAAATGCATTTAAATCAGTTATTAATTTGTAAAAGAAAAAATTCAGAACATGTGTCTTATTTTGAACCCATTAATATTTAAAGTTTGTTAATCCTGATTTCAGTTATTTTATATTATGTATTTCATTTTATTGAGGCATAACTAAAATGTACAGTTCTGAGTTTGGACAAAAGCATAATGATAGATTCTCCCCTAGAATCAGAATATTCTCCCCTAGAATCAGCACTATCTCCTAAGAAAATTTCTATAGGTTGTGGTCAGTCTCTTATGTCACTGAGTGCTAAGCATGCAATAATTGGTCTGTAGAATATTATATAAATAGAATCATAGAATATGCAGCATAGTGCATTATGCACTTTGTACAGTTTGCTTGAGAATTATCATTTTTGTTGCATGTATCAGTAGTAGCCATTTGTATGGGCATACCACAGAGTATTTATTCATTCAACGGTTGAAGAATATTTGTGTTGTTTGCAGTTGAATTGATTATGGATAAAGCCACCGTAAACATACACATATGTGTATGAACCTAAGTTTTCATTTAGCTCGTGTTAGAAACTTGGGAATAAGATGACTGGATCATGGATCATATGATTATTGTGTATCAGGTAGGATTTTATTTGCTTTGTTTCTTGCTTAATCTTCCCAGCCATTTTCATCAATGTGTAATGATATCTCATTCTGGTTTGAAATTAATTTCCCTGGTGACTAACGATAGTCAGCATTTGTATTCAGCACCCTGTATTGCCTTTTTTATATTATCTTTTGCGAGTTGTCTATTCAAATTCTTTGACCATTTATGTTGTACTGCACATGTCACTTCTTATTGTTTTGAATGTTCTTTATAAATTCTATATAGAAATCCTTTAGTAGGTTATGTTGTTTGGCAAATATTTTTCTCAATCAATAGTTTGTCTTTTCATTTTCCTTACACTGTTTTTTGAAGACCCAAAGTTTCAGTTTTTGCTTTTTAAATTTTAAAGAGAAATTATATAAATAACTGTTTAATACTGAGGCAGAGTTGTCAAAGTTGACATGCTGGAGTACATTAGTTGTTTGCAGCACAGATTTAGATTAAGTTGTACATCTTTCAGGCACATACAAACTCATGCCTCGTTAATTGAGTTAAGCAGAGGATATTATATACTTGAAATTTCCTTTTACAGACATATTTCCAGTTCCCTTTGGAACTGGAAGAGAGGGATATTCAAATTTTGAGTGAAAAACAACAACAACAACAACAACAAATATGTGATGAACTAAAACCCCTATGGGTATTTTAATTAGATACTGTGAAGTTCCAAATATGTAAGTAATGGCTACTTATATGTCTAAGACATTTTATTACTTGTTTGTTTCACTTTCTTTTAGGTATGAAACTCTTTCACTTTGGAGAAAACTAGCAATGCTGAAAAACATGAAAATGTGGTTCTTTACAGAATTTTTTTAATTTAAAGAAAGCAATTCCATTTCTACCCTGACTTTTTCATGAAGCTGGTGATCATTGGTCCCAGTGACTGCGGCTTCTGATGGTTCAATAGGAGTTTGGCTCAAGCTAGGATAGTGAGTAAAGGAGCAAGATGAGGTAATGAAGGGATGTAGTGTAAATGTGAAACCAGATTCCTTAATCGGCATTGAAACTTTCAGTTCAGTTCAGTTGCTCAGTCGTGTCCGACTCTCCGTGGCTCCATGAACCACAGCATGCCAGGCCCCCCTGACCATCACCAACTCCTGGAGTTCCCTCAAATTCATGTGCATCAGGTCGGTGATGCCATCCAGCCATCTCATCCTCTGTCGTCCCTTTCCCCTCCTGCCCCCAATCCTTCCTAGCACCAGGGTGTTTTCCAATGAGTCAACCCTTCACATGAGGTGGCCAAAGTATTGGAGTTTCAGTTTCAACATCAGTCCTTCCAATGAACACCCGGGACTGATCTCCTTTAGGATGGACTGGTTGGATCTCCTTGCAGTCCAAGGGACTCTAAAGAGTCTTCTCCAACACCACAGTTCAAAAGCATCACTTCTTCTGTGCTCAGCTTTCTTCACAGTCCAACTTTCACATCCACACATGACCACTGGAAAAACCATAGCCTTGAGTAGATGGACCTTTGTTGGCAAAGTCAGGTGTCTGTTTTTTAGTACACTATCTAGGTTGGTCATAACTTTCCCTCCAAGGAGTAAGCATCTTTTAATTTCATGGCTGCAGTCACCATCTGCAGTGATTTTGGAGCCCCCAAAATAAAGTCACACAGTTTCTACTGTTTCTCCATCTATTTTCCATGAAGTGATAGGACTGGATGCGATGATCTTCATTTTCTGAATGTTGAGCCTGGAGCCAACTTTTTCACTCTCCTCTTTCACTTTCATCAAGAGGCTTTTTAGTTCCTCTTCACTTTCTGCCATAAGGGTGGTGTCAACTGCGTATCTGAGGTTATTGATATTTCTCCCGGCAATCTTGATGCCAGCTTATGCTTCTTCCAGCCCAGCGTTTCTCATGATATACTCTGCATAGAAGTTAAATAAGCAGGGTGACAATATACAGCCTTGATGTACTCCTTTTCCTATTTGGAACCAGTCTGTTGTGCCATGTCCAATTCTAACTTTTGCTTCCTGACCTGCATACAGGTTTCTCAAGAGACAGGTCACTTTACTAAATGTCAAATATTTATGGTTTTGAAACATTAGCTAAAACATACGGTTTCTTTGATCTGGATATCTAGGAAAAAGATAGTTAATGATGTCTATAACTTAGAAAGTGAGCTCAGTAAGAATATTAATCACAAAAGGCATTCCTACGTCCTATAATCCTAGTACCATACCTGGCATGTAACATGTCCTCAATAAACGTTATATTCTCTTGGAAGTAATACATGATATGAATAACTTTTTGTTTAGGCATATTAGCTTCCATATAGTTTCCAAGAAGAACCTTCTTTTAAACTTTTATATATAAACTACAGAGAATTATCTATAAAAGTATATTGCTGCATACAGGGGAAACCAGGTTAACCCACTCAATTTTTCACACCTTTGTTCTTTTTTTTCTTTCCCAGGGGTATTGCATCCCATTCCCTGCTAATATTCTCCTTTATTTTTCTAATCTGATTAATACATTTCCATTTTTATTAGGTCTAATAGATAGCTGATCTAATTTGGAGCTTATAAATTATACAGTTATATGTGAATTGATTATAGCACATAACTCTAATGGACTGGCAATCTTTTCAGAGATTAGAAGTGCTGCTTAGTTCCCTTTCTATGGATGATTAATTTTCAGTGGTTATCAACTCTCAAACTGAAAATTAAGCAATACATATTTGCTTTGTGGATGACCAGTTTTATTAAAGTAGTAGAGCTGATGCAATTAATTATCGATACCCTATGAAGTGAAGCCAAAATTAAAATGGCTTAAAAGTAGCAGGCAGGTATCTATTGTCAATGGTAAAATTCAGTGACTGCTGTAAAGAAACAGTGCCAGGCTGCTCCTGATCACTTACGCAACAATTTGGAAAACCTGTGCAAACTATTCCTAGTTTTTTTCCACAGTTTTTTCAGGAAAATTGATTTATAACAATAACCATTTAAGATAGAGTGAACTGAAGATGATCAATGTTTCAACTGACCCCACAGAAATCTTTCCATCCCCATTGGTGCTTACAGGTTGTCTGCCTTTGGTGTTGACATCACTCAAAACAAGGGAAAGGTATCCATTGGAGTCCTCATATTTAGCTTTCATGCTTGTTTGTTCATCATTTCTGTACAATATAAGGTAACCGGCACTCTGAGAACCAAGAGTGAATAACTGGAGATGCTGTGACAGTGTCCCTGGGAAACTGCATTGTAGCTGAAGGTTGGCTCTCCTAGTAGTAGCTTCTCACAGGAGTGAAATTAGCCCAGCTAAGTTATTGCTAGAAATTTCCTTTTGCAATATGGGACTTCTCTGTCATACTAACATTAACTAAAGTTTTGAATATGATATAAGACCAGCTATGCTTTTTGGTGTGTATGGGGGAATCTGTGGTAATGGCTTTGAGTTTATTGATCATTTATATTTTATGGCAAAATAATTAATCAGATCCTATCCTTTGTGACAGCTAGACAAGAGTATGACCTTGGGTAGAGTTTGGGGGATAGAGGTAAGTGAAAGAAATCATCTGAGACAATGAGATCCTGAAGGGATAGTGAAGAATGCTAAAAGTCAGGCAGTCCTGAGGCTGGGGCTTCCAAAAGTAAAGAATACAATAAAAAAGAAAAAATACTGCCAAATCTACAAACTTAAAAGTGACATGATTCTTACAATGACTGAAAACTCTATTTATATTCCCCTCCAAAAAAAATCAAACTTTAGTTCCCAAATAGGTATCATTTTAAAAATCATAGTTTTATCAGCTAAGTAATTCTCCAAAAAGCAAAGGCAAACAACATAGTATTTATTCTTTCTCCTCTTTATAATACTGATTATATTTTAGAAACATACTCCATAGAACAAACAAAGAAAACATTCTCTGCTACTCTGGCTCCTGCTTGAACCTAGCCTCTATATTAAGCCTTAGTGTGTGGTTCCTGCCATATTGGACAACTTACAATTCTAAGCCTTTGATTTATTATTTCTTATGACATGCTATTTCCAAAAATTTTTAACCTCCCTGCTTCTGCCTAGTAATGTCTTGTTTTCCTCCAAGGTACAGTTGAAACGTTAAATATTCTGGGAATATTTCTGCCCCTTCCCACCAAAAAAAGTGAAAAAGCTAGTCTCCAGGTAATCAATTGGTGCTAATCGTTTCTCAAGAATGATGGAAGTTATGCCTTCAACTTGCTGAACAAGGAATATTTATTGGACACATTGTTTGACAGTACTGTGTAGAGGGCATTAAATGTGCCCTTCTATTTAATTTTCGAGCCAAAAGTCTGAATTAGCTACTGTTATAATCCTATTTTTTGGATTAGCAGACTGAGGCTCAAAAGGTTAAGGAATACATCCATGGTCACTAAGCTTATAAGAGGTTAAATCCAGATTATCTGACTGTACAGCCTAAAGTCTGTGCATTTAAACAACACTCATTACTACCACTCATATTCTGAGAAAACCCCCTTAAACCAAGGTTTATTAACAGAGTCCTAAAACAAGAAACATATTTCAGTATGTCCTGGACTTCAATGAAGAAGAGTTATGATCCAGCATGATGAGTCAATCATCAATTACCTTGGAAGATGAATACAGACAAGGACAAGAGGGAAAAAATATCCTAATAGCTAACACACTGATTGTGGTTTTCAATAAATTCTTAAAGTGACTATGCATTTCAGAATCCATTATATGTTTATAATTCTTTGTAGATTTATTAATATAAGTAAATATAGTTAACCTCTGTTGAACATTTAATATATACCAACACTGTCATTACTGTTTTATATATTTTACTTTAATTAGTACTTACAGTAATACTCTGAGATAGATACTGTTATTATCCCCCAATTCCTACTGAGGAAATTTAGCAAAAGAGAAATTGGAAAATAAATGTTAGAACAAGGAGTTGAAATCAGCTTGTTCCTTGGAAGAAAAGCTATGACAAATGTAGACAGCATATTAAAAAGCAGAGATATTACTTTGCCAGCGAAAAGTCCATCTAGTCTGCTGCTGCTGTTAAGTCGCTTCAGTCATGTCCAACTCTGTGCGACCCCATAGACGGCAGCCCACCAGGCTCCGCCACCCCTGGGATTCTCCAGGCAAGAACACTGGAGTGGGTTGCCATTCCCTTCTCCAATGCATGAAAGTGAAAAGTGAAAGTGAAGTCGCTCAGTTGTGTCTGACTCAGCGACCCCATGGACTGCAGCCTACCAGGCTCCTCCATCCATGGGAGTTTCCAGGCAAGAGTACTGGAGTGGGGTGCCATTGCCTTCTCCCCATCTAGTCTGCTGCTGCTAAGTCGCTTCAGTCGTGTCCGACTCTGTGCGACCCCACAGACGGCAGCCCATTGGGCTCCGTCATCCCTGGGATTCTCCAGGCAAGAGTACTGGAGTGGGTTGCCATTTCCTTCTCCAATGCATGAAAGTGAAAAGTGAAAGTGAAGTCGCTCAGTCGTGTCTGACTCAGCGACCCCATGGACTGCAGCCTACCAGGCTCCTTCATCCATGAGAGTTTCCAGGCAAGAGTACTGGAGTGGGATGCCATTGCCTTCTCCGCCATCTAGTCTAAGCTGTTTTTTCCCAATAGTCATGTATAGATGTGAGAGTCTGACTATAAAGAAAGCTGAGCACTGAAGAATTGATTCTTTTGAACTGTGGTGTTTGAGAAGACTCTTGAGAGTCCCTTGGATGGCAAGGAGATCCAACCAGTTAATCCTGAAGGAAATCAGTCCTGAATACTCATTGGAAGGACTGATGCTGAAGCTGAAGTTCCAATACTTTGGTCACCTGATGTAGAGAGTTGACTCATTGGAAAAACCCTGATGCTGAGAAGGTTTGAAGGCAGGAGGAGAAGGGGATGACAGAGGATGAGATAGTTGGATGGCATCACTGACTCGATGGACATGAATCTGAGTGAACTCCGGGAATTGGTGATGGACAGGGAGGCCTGGCGTGCTGCAGTTCATGGGGTTGCAAAGAATCGGACATGACTGAGCGACTGAACTCTACTGAACTGAATGCATACACACACACACACAATTAGGTATTCCATTTTCTTGATTCAAGAATCTAGTTCAAGACTAAGTAAGTAATTTTTTTTTTCAAGTAGAATGGAGCAAATATCATTTTAGACTTGATCATAAATTACATTAGTAAATATTACTAGCTGATCTCTCCATTAATGGAGATTTCAAAACTTAAAATATAAATCTAATAGGCATAAAAATGGGCCCACCAACAGATGGTCAGAAGGCGCATTTTTCAGTGTGGGAGTTTTCTTAATCCATTCAGTTTCTTGCTGGAGTTCTGCCTTCACATTTGTTTGGTGTCTCAATCACTTCTTGTTGGTTTAAGCTCTCAGTTGAGCAAGACTCCAGCCCTCTACTCAGTTGGAGAGAGGCAATTTCCAGTTTGTGAAAGGTGAGGAGGGAGGGATGGATGGGTGTATGGGTGTGTGTGTTTGTGTGTGTGCACAGAGAGTGACAACAAACACTAGGATCCTAGATCCTTATTAAGCAATAGCCCCAACTGTATTTTAAATAATTAATGTGCTTTTATCTCACAATTTTATGTAAGTATCTTGTAATTCAGCCATAGCCTCTACCTCTATGTAACTTCATTTCAATTACCACTTCATCAACATATTTTTGTTCTGAAAGACAATGAGATTTTCATCATCTTTTCTATCTAGATAACATCCAAAGACAAATCCCACGGGACTGAGTATGAACCCAGTAGTTACACACAACATGAAGTAAGCTGAGGTCAGAACCACGGGCAGAAGTGAGATCAGCCCCCAGACTTAATTTAATCAGAGAAAAACCTTAATTATAGCATATACTTACATGGGTATATTCTTAAATTAGAAACAAAGTTATTCAAATATAGTTGATAAAAAAGCAATAAAGTTGGAAAAGTTGTAGATGGAGAAACTGAAGATTTCCTGGAAGATAAAGATAAGCAGTTGGATTTTTACAGACAATACTCCTATCAGCAGAAGCCATAAAGGGCAGAATACCAGGTATCAGCAAATCTGAATGTTGAAATATATTTTGGGGTAGAGAGGATGAAGGGATTTTTAGGAAGATCTTTGTCTTTTACTGAAAAGCTGTCACATAAGTGAACTAATCCAAAAACCAACACTTAAGTAAAAACACAAGAGAGACTTCCTTGGTGGTCCAGGGGTTAAGACTGCCTTCCAATGCAGGAGGTGTGGGTTTGATCCCTGGCAGGGGAAGTAAGACCTCACGTGCCTTATGGCCAAACAGCCAGAGAAATATAGAAGACAAAACAAACCTAAAACTCTTGTGATTTATGCCCACATACACAAATGGAGACTGGCAGGCAGGGGAATAGGGGACCCAGCCCCTTATCAGTTCTAATAAGAGTTCGCCACTTACTGTCCAGTCTCAGATATCACAAAAGAAGTTTCTTGTCAGTTTACTTCTCAACTGATTCTCTTACTCTGTATAAGAAAATAAATTGAACTTCAATTAAAAATAATCAAAGCCTCACAAAAGTCCAAAATTGAGGGAAATTCTACACGAATCTTGGAGATGACTCATTCCGTATGCATAAAGATTTTACTAACCATTCATCAAGTCTGAGCAAAATTATCAAAAGAATAAATGAATGCAAGCAAAGATTTAGCTGCAGCATTTGTTACTTCTCTTCAAACTGCAACATTAGCTCCATTTTAACCAAGAAGTTCCCTTTCACTTAGATCATGAATGGCTTACTGTAGTGTTTTGTCTTTCTTTAAAAGTGTTTTCTTTCAAAATATAAGTACCAGAGCAAAGCATCTATTAAACTCATATTTAATTAATTGCACAGTTCTAGAAACTACTCATATACAGAGGGCTTTTATCCAGCAAGTGCACTGCAAAAAAGTAGTAGTTTTAACTGTTGCACAGCTTGGGTATTTCAAGTATCTATTTAGATTTAAAACACTTTAAGAAAGAAGTACAGGACCATGGGGTCACAAGATCTAAACTTTAGTTTGTTGCTCCTTACTGGTGAAATCTCGGCTCTGTTATTCAAATGCTTAGGGTTTCATTTCCCGAAAGGAATGAGGAAAGACTGAGCAAAAGGGATCTAGAAAGAAATCCTAAAATGTCCCTCTGCTTCTCAAGAACTATGAAGGGTCTAAGATGATATCCTATGTTGGCAAGTTAGTTTGTCACTGTTTCATGGAGCTAATGGAAAACACAAGACTCATCAGTCAGAGACGAGGATAATTTATTGCTCACAGCAATAATAGTTGGCAGAATAGCAGCATTTTTGTGCTGGTTATTTAAGTGCCTGTTCCCTCAGGCAACACAACGGGATTCAAGAGAACTGAACACTGGTTTGTGTTACAAGAAAAGGCCACACAAGCTGAGGAAACAGAGCTCTTATAATAGGCAGTGTGCATGCCTGCCCTTCATTCTAGAAGGAAACACAATCTCCATCTCCAACACATTTTCAGTACACAAGTATTCTTGATATTCCAAAGATACTCCAAAGCTATAGACAATAAAGTTTCTCTCTTACAAGACCTCCAGAAGAAATATGAGAAACACATGGAGAAGTATCTCCCAGCAACACCTACCCCTTATCTACATCATCTTAGCATCTAACAAACTTTCCCATGGATGCTCCACTGTCAACCAGTCTGAGTAATCTGATTCACAGAACTTGAAACCAAATCCTTCCATTTTATTCACACAGCATATAATTACAGCTACCACCAAGAGGACTACAGGACCGGAGGAGGCCAACTTGCAATGCTGCCCTCAACCATACCCACCTTAGGGTCCTAAACCCATAGAAAATTGTGTCCAGTTACTTAGATGTGTCCTCCTGTTAAAACGTAATAGTACTTTGTAATGTTAATATTGAATACTATATAAGAATATTATTATTACTGTAAAAAGTAATGTATCTGGTTTTTAGAAGGCAAGTGTGAATAATCTATTAATTTACAGTACTCATTTCCCATCTCAGAAGAGCTAGAGATGCGAAATGACATTTAGTAAACAACTCCATTTACAGATAAGAAAAACAAGACCCTAGCAGAAGAAATATTTGTTCAAGTTCACAAATAATGTGTTAACCTAGGTCGCTTAGCTCCCTGCACGTGTCATGGTTTACTTATCAAGGGACTTCCCTAGTGGTCCAGTGGTTAAGACCATGTGTTTCCACTACAGGGGACATAGGTTGTAGAACTAAGATACTGTATGCAGCATGGCACAGCCAAAAAATAGAAATAAGTAAGTAATACAATATGTATCAGTTGGCGAAGTAGGGTTCCCTGGCAATCTGTCTAATATTTTCTCTGGGGAACCCAAAAGACATGCCAACATACCTCATCTATGTAACCAATTAGTAAACAATTGAGTGCTAAACTGTATGGTACCAGATAATTCTTAAAGATTTTTGTGATTGAACTCCATTGAATAAAAGAAGGAATGATGAGATATTGAAAGACAAGAGATCTCAGCTAATGAAAGGAAAAAAAAGAAAAGGTGAACATACTAAGCTCAGAAACAGCTTGTAACAGCCAATCACAGCTGGTCAGGGAGGTAGTAGTGTGAAAAAGAGGACAGGAAGCCCTGACTATGTAGGAGAAGTGTTAGTCCGGATAAGACGTAGGCAGAATCAAAGAGGATCAGGAAAATCAGGGAGAAGAACATATGCCTGCAAAATGACAACCAGGATCTCTTATCCTGACCAATTCAGCCTCCAGGTAAAGTCAAGCTTCAGTGTGGGTGCAAAAAAGGACATATATACATACACACAACTTCTATGTATTATGTACATATACTATATATGTGTGTATGGTGGTTCAGTGGTAAAGAATCCACCTGCCAAGCAAGAGATGTAGGTTTGATCCCTGTATCAGTAAGATCCCCTGGAAAAGGAAATGGCAACCCACAATCCACTACAGTATCCTTGCCTAGACAATCCTGTGGACAAGAGAGTCTGGTGGGCTATAATCGCAGAGTGGGACATGGCTTAGGGGCTAAACAACAACATACACACACATCACATATGCTTTAGGCCATGGTAAAATTATTTGGGAGGAGGCAAGTGAGTTATATAGTAATATAAAATAAATATATATTTTTGGTAATATTTATAAATTAAAATTTTCTCTTTATGTTTTATTGTTATAACTCCTGACAGATCTTAGAAAATAAACTGTAATTTACTGACAATCAAGTTATCCAAAAGGTGCACTCATATCTAAACAGTAAAAGACATTGAATCATTCAAAAGAAAAATGAAGAAATACTTAGGATTGTGTGTGTGTGTGTGTGTACACACATTCTGATTTGCCCATACAGACATCTACCATTCACTAAATCATCATTCATTCATTCTGTATCAACTACAGATGGTCTGCTTTGCTAATAATCTTTGAAAGAACAGCAGTGCAATATACACAAAAGTCTCTATTCTTGGGATGTTTATATTTCAGCTGAGTAGGGAGATATTTTCATGTATATAATATGCCTATCAAATTAGACATGTATGTATTAATGTACAGTATACACCTAACATTTTTAGCTATAGTACACACAATATCTATTATAATATACCTAACATTGTCAGTCTGTAAAAAAACAATAGATGATAGAAACTTTGGTGTGTTCAGAGATTAAGACCAAAGCTACAGATTCAAATCCTAACACTGCCACNAGCTATAGTACATACAATATCTGTTATAATATACCTAACATTGTCAGTCTGTAAAAAAACATAGATGATAGAAACTTTGGTGTGTTCAGAGATTAAGACCCAAAGCTACAGATTCAAATCCTAACACTGCCACCGATTAGAGATGTGATCTTGATTTACTCAACTGCTCTGTATCTCAACTGTTTCTTCCTTTTTTCCTTCTGTTCAGGTGTACACCTTGTAGGTTTTTCTGAAATGAAAATGAATTAACGTGTGAAGTGCTTATTCTCTGCCTAGCACTTAGTAATCCCTCTGTAAGGAGTAGATACTATCACAATGGAAGGTAGGAGAGCCAGATTAATATATTCCGATCAAAACAGTTGAGATTCTGTTATTTTTCTCTTCAAAAGCCTTCCTTTGTTTCTACAACTTGCTTTTGAAACCCTGAAGTGCGAGCACACCAGGCTCTTCATCTTTCTCTGAGCATGTCTGACCATCATACATACATACACACACGCACACACCTATGACATTTCAGAGGTTCTTTCTCCCGAATGCCAGCGCAATCATGTCTGCCAAATTATGCTAACTCTTCCTGCTTCATGCTGCTGCTGCTAAGTCGCTTCAGTCATGTCCGACTCTGTGCGACCCCAGAGACGGCAGCCCACCAGGCTCTCCCATCCTTGGGATTCTCTAGGCAAGAACACTGGAGTGGGTTGCCATTTCCTTCTCCAATGCGTGAAAGTGAAAAGTGAAGTCGCTCAGTCGTTTCCGACTCCCAGCGACCCCATGGACTGCAGCCCACCAGGCTCCTCCATCCACGGNTCAGGTGGTCTGGTATTCCCATCTCTTTCAGAATTTTCCACAGTTTATTGTGATCCACACAGTGAAAGGCTTTGGCATAGTCAACAAAGCAGAAATAGATGTTTTTCTGGAACTCTCTTGCTTTTTTGATGATCCAGTGGATGCTTGGCAATTTGATCCATGGTTCCTCTGCCTTTTCTAAAACCAGCTTGAACATCAGGGAGTTCACGGTTCACGTATTGTTGTAGTATGGCACGTATTTAGTGAAAAAAATTTGCATTTAATTGGATCTGTACTGTTCAAATCCATGATGTTCAACAGTCTACTGTATTTGTCATTTTCTGTGCTCTAATTTTTGAAAACAAGTCACCAAGTCTGGGTCACACTCAAGTAGGGAGGGAGAATTAAACCCCATTTCTTATAAAGGTAGTATTTGAATATTTTTTGGAATTTTTCTATAAGGAAGATTTGTTCCTCAAAAATGACTTTTCAGTGAACAGAGAAAACATTATTATCTGTCTGTTTGCTGTAAGGCCAATCCCACTCTTTCCCCTTTCTAAATTCACAAACTGGCTTTTGGCCTGTGTCAAGTAATGTTTGTTTTTCTTATGTTATCATTAATTTGTTTAGGTGACAAAGATATTTTTGGTAGGGTTCTGGAACTCAAGACTATTAAGTTTTTCCACATATTTCTGTGGATACAAATTGCATCCACACCCTGGGAAGGGAAATGAGCTGACAGCATATGTGTCACTTTGAATCACTGGGTATCCTACTGGGAGTATTGAGTTACTTAAGCTTCAAAGAAAGATGTGACAATGGCTAAGCATATTTTTGATTCAGATTTTAATGTTCTCACTGCCTAGGTGGCCCATCAATTTTTTTATATTACCCTTTTCCCCTTAAGTTCTCCAACAATTTTTCTGTGCAAGATTGCTTCAAATGCAAGACTAATTTTAAGCTCAATTAAAATGTTAAAGAGACCGTCATGCCATCTGTATTATCCTTTATGAGAAAATCAATACTTTAATAGACTTCCTTGGTAAATTATTTTGAGAAATTCAATAGGATTGTTAAATAAAGCAGAACTCCCCATCAGATTCTAGTCTTTTATATGTATTTTCTGACAAAAGGGTAAAATAAGATGAAGCAATGAGTTACATAACAAAAGATTACAACAATTTTTTTCAAAGAATACAGTTTTTACACATTACAATGTTCTGAGCCAGGAGTGGAAATGTGCCTTAGAGATGTGTTAATTGTTTGTCTGAGTCCTAACGCATCAAATTTAGCCTGTTATTCATCCTCTGTTATAACACTTACCACATTCTTTTACAATAAGTTATTTTTAAGCATCTATCTTTCCTACTAGACCATGAGCTCTGACTTCAAAGTCTGTTAAGATATGCTGCTGCTGCTGCTGCTAAGTCACTTCAGTCGTGTCCGACTCTGTGCGACCCCAGAGACAGCAGCCCACCAGGCACCCCCGTCCCTGGGATTCTCCAGCCAAGAACACTGGAGTGGGTTGCCATTTCCTTCTCCAATGCATGAAAAGTGAAAAGTGAAAGTGAAGTCACTCAGTTGTGTCCAACTCCTCATGACCCATGGACTGCAGCCTACTAGGCTCCTCCATCCATGGGATTTTCCAGGCAAGAGTACTGGAGTGGGGTGCCATTGCCTATAGTCATATTTATTTCCTCATTATGCTGCATCATAACTGGCATACACCTACAGTGGCCACATTTCAAGTGCTTAACAGCCATGTGTTGACTAGTAACGCCAGTATTAGGTAGCCCTGATAGAAAATATTTTCATCATCCCAAAGAATTCTATTGGAAAGCACTGGTTTAGAGCAAATTTCTCAGCCTTGGCACTACTGACATATTGGATGAAATAATTCTTTGCTGTGTGGAGCTGTCTTTTGCATTGTAGAATTTGAACAGCATCCTAGTAGCACCTTCCCCCTCCCCATGCCAAGGTGACAACCAAAAGTGTCTTGAGTCATTCTTATATGCCCTCTAGGGATAAAATTGCCTCTGGTTGAGAATTCCCAAGTTACAGAAATGCTTCTTGAACTAGAGTCCTGCCCTTAAGTCGCTAAGACTTACTCCCAGAGACTGCTGAAAGTTGTTTTATTTAAAAAAGGATCCAGGGACTTCCCTGGTGGTCCAGTGGCTAAGTGTCCACATTCTGAATGTAGAGGGCCTGGGTTCTATCCCTGGAAAGGGAACTAGATACCACATGCTACAAGTAAGACTTGATGAAGACAAATGAATTAATTAAATATCTTAAATAAAGATCCACATATAACTTAAATGTTTCATCAAATTTCATAGAGTGATGCTATTTAATAAAACAAAAATGTATTAGAGTAGAATTGTGCTACAGTCACAAATAAGCAATCTTTCCCTAATTTTCCTAACCAACATACCTTGGGCTATCAAAATAAAATTGCCTATGAAGCAACCATCTTAGGGCTTTTCCTTAGATCTTGTATTTAAGACATATTCACCAGTTTAGTGCACACTGGCCTGGTTCCAACTGTGAGGACCCATGTTATTTTGGTCTAATGGCCTTCTCCTACCACAAAAATGCTTTTCTTGCCAAGGTGGCATACCAAAAATACTGGAGCAATTTCCCCTTGAAAGCAGTCCTGAACCATTGTCTGTGAAGAGTTGGTATATATATACCCCAGGTCCCTTGTCATTGGATAGGATAACTGAAGCATGTGTTTCTGGTGTCCAGACAGTACAAAATCTGCCTGGAGTATGGGAGACCCAGGTTTGATCCTTGGCTCGGGAATATCCTCTGGAGAAGGGAATGGCAACCTACTCCATTATTCTGAAGAATCCCATGGACAGAGGAGCCTGGCAGGGTACAGTCCATAGGGTCGCAAAGTGTCTCACACAACTGGGCAACTGACACGTTCACTTTCACTTTTCAGACTAGTCCCGCTAGAACTTAACCCAATGGTAGGATGCTGGAAAATACATCGTTTATTGAATGCCTTCTCTTCATTGTCTCACTTCTTTTCTCTGTATCCACGGATATCATTCATTCCCTTCTGAGATTAAGCCTCTCCTCAGTGTCTGCTTTGACTCAGAGTTTGAATTCAATTCTTAACTCTGGGTCTGCTCCTGGGGACTCTAGACTAAAACATACTGATTAGTTAATTCAGTACCTATTTCTTCAGAATTAATAAGCCCCTTACTGTATGCTAGATTAGGCAGCATAGGTACTGTCTCGTAATTAGAACAAATAAATATGCTAAAACTAGGTCGGGTGCTCTTTTATTTTTAACATAGTCTCTCTTTTTTTTAAATTCAGGTGAAGTTTGCATTACGTAAAATTAACAATTTTAAGGCAAACAATTCAAGTGACAGTACATTCACAACATTGTATAACCACCATCTCTGTCTAATTCCATCATTCCAAAATAAAACCCCTTACTCGTTCAGCATTTACTTCCTACTTTACCCTCACTGTGCCCCTGGCAACAACAACTTTACATTTTGGATTTGTGGAGCTGCTTACTAAGAATACTTGATAAAAACTGAATGCTGCTAAGTCGCTTCAGTCATGTCCAACTCTGTGCAACCCCAGAGACGGCAGCCCACCAGGCTCCTCCATCCCTGGGATTCTCCAGGCAAGAATACTGGAGTGGGTTGCCATTTCCTTCTCCAATGCATGAAAGTAAAAATTGAAAGTGAAGTCGCTCAGTTGTGTCCGACTCTTAGTGACCCATGGACTGCAGCCTACCAGGCTCCTCTGTCCATGGGATTTTCCAGGCAAGAGTACTGGAGTGGGGNCGTCTAGTCAAAGTTATGGTTTTTCCTATAGTCATGTATGGATGTGAGAGTTGGACTATAAAGAAAACTAAGCACCAAAGAATTGCTGCTTTTGAACTGTGGTGTTAGAGAAGACTCTTGAAAGTCCCTTGGACTGCAAAGAGATCAAACCAGTCAATTCTGATGAAATCAGCCCTGAATATTCACTGGAAGGACTGGTGCTGATGTTGAAGCTCCAATACTTTGGTCATCTGATGCAAATTACTAACTCATTGGAAAAGACCCTGATGCTTGGAAAGATAGAAGGTGGGAGGAGAAAGGGATGACAGAGGATGAGATGGCTGGATGGCATCACTGACTCGATGGACACGGGTTTGGATAGACTCCAGGAGTTGGTGATGGACAAGGAGGCCTGGGGTGCTGCAGTTAATGGGGTTGCAAAGAGTCAGACATGACTGAGCGACTGAACTGAACTGATGCAAAAATCACAATGATGACAGTTTGAAAAACCTGGAATTACCAAGTGCTACAGAGGATAAAGGGGTTTTCCTGGTGACTCAGCCATAAAGAATCTGCCAACAATGCAGGAAAAAGGCATTCAATTCCTGGGTCAGGAAGATCCCCTGGAGGAGCACATGGCAATCCACTCCAGAATTCTTGCCAGGAAAATCCCATGGGTAGAGGAGTCTGGTGGGCCACAGTCCATGAGTTCACAAAATGTTGGACAACACTAAAGTGACTGAGCACAACTGCACAGAGGATTTGAAGCAACTGAAACTCTTGCTCAAGGCTAGTGAGAAGGTAAACAAGTAAATCACTTCAGAAAGTGTTTTGACAGCATTTATTAAACTTGGTATGAGACACAGCAACTCCATCTGTAGGTGTATTACCCAGTAGAAATGTACACATTTGGGCACTAATAGACACAAGCTAGAATATAGCAGCACTATTCCTAGACATTATATACAAAGACAATCCATATTTTTGTCAAGGAAAATGGATCATTTGCGGTAGTTCTGTAAAAGTGAAAAACATACAGTAAGAAGAAACAACTGTGACATGTAACAATATGGGTTAAAGACAAATGTTAAGAACAAGAAGGCAGGTACAAAATAATATGTGACATGCAACTTTTCTTCTATAAGTTTCAAAAATGGCCAACATTATCTAATGATGTTTTAAGTTAAGATTGAGGTTAACTTTCGACAGGGTAGTGACTGGAAGGGGAGATGTGTAAATCTCCAGGTTACTGACAATATTTTTTTGATCTGAGTGGTGGCTACAGATGTTTTCACTTTTTAAAAGGTGTCTGAATTGTATATTTATGATTGGTGCTCTGTTCACCTTAATTTTCAATAAAGAGTTTAGACAAGTATGTGTTTGTGTGTGTGTATAGGTATGCATAGAGATGGGAGGTGGGGGTATTCAAAGATTAACTACATTGAACCAGGTTTTACAAAGGTAGTGAGTATGTGAGAAGCCTAACTCACCCGCACAATATGCCATTCCTCCACAATATGCAATCCATCATGTCTGAAAGAGCACATAATTAAAGTAATTCCAGCATTACAGAGAGATTGTTGTAAAGTCTGGAACCACAGTATGATAAGACTTTTTTATTAAACAGCTATGGAAATATCAGTATTTTCAGATCAAGTGTTAAATAACTTCATAAACATGTTGAATCAAAGTTGATGAAAAGAAAAAAAAATAGTTTTAATAATAAACATTATCCTACCTCAAATAGATTGAAAATTTCAGTTGAAAAGTAATGTATTCCCCTTGCACCCAAACACCCAAACACCCACACACTATTGGTTTGCAAATTGGTCCTTGTTCCTGGAGGGCAAGAAGAGTCCAAGGAAAGGGACAGACCCCTCCAAGATTGGTAGGTGCAAGTTTGATAAGCAAAAGAACTTTTGGAAAAGGCTTGCCTTCAGCAGTTGCAAAATGAGTTGACCTTAGTACCTGCAGGACAGAATCTTAGAAGTTTATAGGGAGTACTTAACTGGGTTCAGCACATGGTCAGTTCAGATGGTCTCAACAGCATGTTGGTTCTCAAGGTTATGTCCTTGAATACAGCTCCTGCTGGGAATGTGGATTTGAAATGTACATTCCAAGAACATGGGAGGAGTGAGGACCCCTGATTACCAAGGTTCAGTTCTCTAGTCACGTCCTCTCAATGACCTCCTCTAACACTACTCTCATGACGGGTTCTTACCATCTTACAAGCTCCCCCCTCCTCTGCACTGTGCACTGAGAGGTCAGCAAGGGGCTTGGAGCTTCATTAGAGTTGAGGTGGCTTTTTCAGTGGCTAACTGGCTGCATTGGAGGCAGATACCACAGCAACGGTACAGGCACATGCAATATAAGACACAGATTAACATGTTGATCTCCATAACAAGTAACATATATATATATTATTTTATATATATATATATTTTTTTCCCCCCCATCAAGAGCCCCATGATCCGAACCACCGATTTATTAAAACCTATAGGCTGGGGGTCGTATACTCTGGGCATTAGCAGACTCATCAGGTCTGGAAATACAATATTCTGTTGGATAATGGCATAGGTGTCTGCTTGTGAGGCAGTAATAATGTCCAAGGCCACCTATGTTGGAGGACAGCTTTCCACATTAGAGACATTCAGTGTTCGGTAAGGACAGGCTTTGTCAGCTATCATTTCAGGCTTGCTGGGTGAATTATTAAGGACCTGTATGTGAGGGAACAAAAACGACAGCCCCATGATCACACTAGTGGAAGACAGATCACGTACACCTGGCCTTGAGAAGAGGAAGATGGGCAGCTTCAGGAACTTGAACTGGTTGCGCAAACCATACATGTTGGCCAGGGGAGGCTGTGCTGTAAGGAAAGAGATGGGCCAGGGAAAGGATATGGCAGACCAGACCTATTTTCTCTTTTTTCAATGGCGCACGTTCCATTTCAAGTATAGCACATTTTAACAGGTCCATTTGCAGCAGGACAATGGAATCTCAGGGGAGATTAAGCAGTTTCCCAGCACCTGGGAATGTGAAATAATTTACCCACCTCAGTGGAATGTCTCATTGTAAATTCCAATGGAGAATGCCTTTCCCTAGAGTGGCTGGCTTTCCTATTCTCAGCAGCATAGCACATTGATCCACACTGGGGTCTGGGCAATGGCTGTCTCCCACAATTTCCATACCTTTATGCTGCTGAATGTCTCGACAGGGGTTCCCAGTCTAATGTGTGGAGCAACTGGCCTTACCAATTGATCCTTGAATGTACTAAAGCCCGAAACAGTACTCCAATCCACCTGGCCAAGGTAGTTTTACCTGTTAGGGATTTAATCTGATATTTTAATATTAAATTTTTTTTCTTCCAATCTTACTGCCTGTAGGTTATAGAAGATATGCAACCTCTACACAATGGCATATTCTTTTGTCTAGTCTTACACCTTTGGCATATGATCCTCAATCTCTGCCTATAATGATGGTATTTGTACACAGTACTTAGCTTTTCTAATCTCCATAATGATGGCAGCCTGGATTGCACAGCAGTAATGGAAAGCTTAGTTTAGACCAGCCACAGTGGCCATATAAGCAAAGACATATTTATAACTCTCACTTAGACAGAGGGAGTCAGTATAATCAATTTGTCAGTCCCTCAGCTACTGAGAATTCCAGCGAATGGTCCTAGGTTCTTTAGGCAGTAGCCTCAGCAATCTTTAGAACACACAGGACATACTCTTACTGCCTTAACCATTGCTGCATTCCAAGGGCAACCAGAATTTTTGGCTATGCACTACCCCACCCAGAGCTATGGTAGCTATTTTTCCTATGTACCCAATCTGTTGTATCTACCAAAGGATAAGTTTCTAGAGTTTATACCTAGGCTAGGGCATCAATTCTCTGATTGTCAGGGGTTATCAGAACCTTATAAGCCAGGATGTGAAAACAGTGAGGACTGCCTCAAGCTCTTGCAGAGGAACTCAAATGTCTTCCACATATCCTGCCCCACAAAGGCTTATTCATTATTTATCCATCACTCAGTTTGGATCCATTGTCCAAGCCATCAGGTTAATCCTTTTAGAAGAGCTCAACTGTCAGAGACCAAAGGAATAGTCAGGGAGAGATCAAAGAAAGAGGCAGAGCACTCCAGATTGGTAGGTGACAGACTTAACACTCAAGGATACTTATAGACAAGGCTTGTCTTTGGCAGCTGCAAGATGAGTAAATTCCCATACCTGCCCACTAGAATCTTAAAACTTTATAAATAGGCCTGAACTGGCTTTAGTCATACTTTAGTCCAAATGGTCTAAACAGCACCTTACTTTCTCAAGGCCACCTCCTTGAAACAGCTCCTAGTTTGAGAACAGTGGGCAGAATGTACTTTCTAAGAACAGGCAATAGGGTGAGGAACCTCTGATTGCTTGGGTCTAGGTCACAAATCAACTGGCAGTTGTGTCTTCTTGATGACCTTCTCCAACACACACACACACATACTCTTCCCTTTCTGTAGTAATAATCGGTCATAGACGAGGCCAACAAAGAGATCCCTGAATATTCAGGCAGGGTAGATGCATGGAGTAAGTGTGGGGCATACTTAAACTTTCAGAGCCTCCTAGATACCTCATCCTATCCAGGGACCTAGAGATGATGACTGAACTTCAAGACATGAGTCAATTAACTAAAATCACAATCAACTGATATAGAACACTGATGCTGTATCATTAATTAATGAGAAAGAAAACTCTTAAGCAAGCCCAAATGTTCTCATTGTCCTGTCAGTATATATTCTCACTGTTCTTTTAATATATAGGAACAAGGAAAGTCAGAAAATGCTGACTTTTGGCAAGAGAAATGGTGGCTAATTTGGATGACAATGGCATTGACCTCTGAGTCATCTCCATCTCCACTGGATCCATCTCCATTGGACTCTACAGAGCTGCCTGTGGAAACAGACAGGCATGCAGGTGCCTCCCTCTTGGAGTAATGAGAGGGGAATGCAGATAATTCTAGGCTCTCACATCAATTTTCCAAGATTCATGCAGGTCTGTCCTTGTTGATTCACTCAGCCTCCTCTAAATTTAATAATAGTATGGATCAAGGCTGTTTATGTGTGCATGTTATTAGCTGAATTCTCTAAAAACAGCTCCAAGTTCTAGGCATATTTTAATCTAATTTTCCATGAACTAACCTCAAGACTCTAACAGAAAGGAGAAATATAATGTAGAAGAAAAGAATATATATTTAGTTAATAATTTTCATTAATACATGTGAAAACAGAAGTTTCATAAGAATGATTATTGAATATCTAGTTTAAAAATATCACTAAAGTAAATATTCAATGAAAGTATACTCATAGCAGAAGACAAATAGTCCATAATTGCTTAAAATAGGTCTTTTGTCCAAACTTGAAAATTCCAGAGCTCCCTCAAGGGGACCTTGTACCAACTGTGGCGATAGGTTTGGGAGGCCTTAACCTGGCACAGATTACAATGAGACCTCCTCCCTTCTGGCTGGGAACCAGTATGGGTTGATTCAAAGTTGACAGGAATAGGAAGCCTAATGAAATATATAAGCAGAAATCATGTTTTAAAATTCTACAAGCCTATGACACCTGCAGAGAGTAACATAGGATATATATATATATATATATATATATAGAGAGAGAGAGAGAGAGAGAGAGAGAGAGTGTTCCAAATAGGAAAAGGAGTCCATCAAGCCTGTATATTGTCACCCTGCTTATTTAACTTATATGTAGAGTACATCAGGAGAAACGCTGGGCTGGAAGAAGCACAAGCTGGAATCAAGATAGCTGGCAGAAATATCAATAACCTCAGATATGCAGATGACACCACCCTTATGGCAGAAAGTGAAGAGGAACTAAAAAGCCTCTTGATGAAAGTGTTAGAGGACAGTGAAAAAGTTGGCTCCAAGCTCAACATTCAGAAAACAAAGACAAGGCATCTGGTCCCATCACTTCATGGGAAATAGATGGGGAAACAGTGTCAGACTTTTTTTTTTTTTGGCTCCAAAATCACTTCAGATGGTGACTGCAGCCATGAAATTAGAAGACACTTACTCCTTGGAAGCAAAGTTATGACCAACCTAGAAAGCAAATTGAAAAGCAGAGNCTATGTAGGCCAGTTTGTTGAAAGCCATCTATAGTTATCTGTCTATCCATCCTACTGGTTCTATTTCATTGGTAGCAACCTAACTGATGATACAAGACAAGTGTATCTCTTCAAAATTCAAACACATTTCTTGATGCTGAGCCCCCTTGGCCCAATGTTCAGGATGACCTGCCTTCACTCAACCAATCACTGTGCTCAGAGGAATTGGAAGACACTGATTGGCTAAGTTGGGTCACAAGTTCACCCCTGAAATCAGAGGTTAAGTCATCTCCCTCAATAGCATGATCAGAGAGTGAGGATAAACAGCTCAGCAAAGAAAATATGGATTCTTTTACTGGGGGAAATGGTGCTGGCTAGGCATTCACATCAATTGCCCAACAAAAGAGGATCTAAACATTTGCCTTGTCTCAAAACTGGCATTACTAGGCACTAAGCAGGTTCACATTGATACAACTTCTAAATATTAAGGATCTTACCAGACTAGATCATATGTTCTGATAGTAGTCAAAATTTCCCCCCAGATTATAATTCATTTGCTTATTAGATAACTTAAAGTGAATATACCAGTCTTTAAATGCATGTACTTGAAATTTTTTTTTTTTCCAGCAGATCAATTTAGTGTCACAGCAATTACAGCTTCCTTTAGTTTTGCTACCATTCTTTTTTTAATGCTTGGTTACATGTCTTGTTCCCTCATTGCCACCTTGACCTTGGCTATCATATCTGCACAGTGTTTTCTTTTTGCTCTTGAATCTCTTACAACTAGCAGCTGATAAATTATCATTTTATTGGTGGGCTGGATTCCAATCACAGTGGTGTTACACTAGTTAGGAAATGGAGAAGTGGACTCAGGGTGAAGAAGGAGGCTCCAGCACGGCCTGAGGATCCATCTGGACCTGACCTTGGCATTGATGACACCATTATCTTAAAGGCAGTGTCATCCCAGAAATCAAAAGGTTTCTTAGGCGGTGTGTTCCAAAGATCAAGTTTTACCAAGGACAGAGGTCACTACAACTTGAGCAATCTCAAAGGTCTTCAGTCTTGAGAAGGAGTTTGGGGTTGAGTTGGACTCTATGCAGTGGATCAGATTGGTTGTGGAAAAAAATGAAAGATATGCATTCTCAGTAAAGTCAGAATGATCAAAGACTCTATTGAAAACAATCCCCTTCCTTAAAAAGCTAGCAATAAAAATACCATATGACCCAGAAATCTCACTGTTGGGCACATACCCTGAGAAAACCACAATTCAAAAAGACACATGCACTCCAATGTTCATTGCAGCACTATTTGCAACAGCCAGGACATGGAAGCAACCTAGATGTCCACTGACAGATGAATGGGTAAATAAGATGGAGCATATATATACAACAAAACATTACTGTCATAAAAAAAGAATGAATTTGAGTCAGTTGTAGTGAGGTATTAATAGATGAACCTAGAGCCTGTTATACAGAGTGAAGTAAGTTAGAAAGAGAAAAGCAAATGTCATATATTAATGCATATATATAGAATCTAGAAAATTAGTACTGATGAATCTATTTGCAGGGAAGCACTGGAGACACAGACATAGAGGACAGAGCTGTGAGGGGAGCAAAGGGCAGGGAGAATTGAGAAAGTAACACTGACATACATCCAGTACCATGTGTAAAATAGCCAGCTGGTGGGAAGTTGCTGTAGAACACAGGGAGCCCAGCCTGGTGCTCTGTGATGACCTGGATGGGTGGGGTGGAGGCACAGGAGGAAGGCTTAAGAGAGAGGGGAGCTATATATTTATGGTTGAATCTCATTGTCGTTAGGGCTTCCCTGGTAGCTCAGCTGGTAAAGAATCTGCCTGCAATTAAGGAGACACCAGTTCAATTCCTAGGTTGTGAAGATCCACTGGAGAAGGGATGGGCTACCCAGTGGTAGCCTTGGGCCACCCTGGTGGCTCAACTGGTGAAGAATCTGCTTGCAAAGAGTCAGACTCCACTGCACTGAGTGACTTTCACTTTCACTCGTTGTATGCCAACACAATATTGTAAAGCAATTATCCTCCAATTAAAAAAAAAGAAAACAATCTCCTCCTGTGTGGGATTTTTAGATGCTCAGCCTGGCTGGAAAAAAGTATATTCTAAAACAGAAAGCGACAAGTATGGATAGAAAGGCTAGAGCCAAACCATGAAGAGCTCTGGCTGTCATTCATATCAATACAAGCTGGGGAAGAGCAACGCCCTTTTATCCAGGAAGGAACATGATGAAACAGATGTTTCAGGAAAAATTGTTGGTATGTCTGTTATAGANACAGAGCTGTGAGGGGAGCAAAGGGCAGGGAGAATTGAGAAAGTAACACTGACATACATCCAGTACCATGTGTAAAATAGCCAGCTGGTGGGAAGTTGCTGTAGAACACAGGGAGCCCAGCCTGGTGCTCTGTGATGACCTGGATGGGCGGGGTGGAGGCACAGGAGGAAGGCTTAAGAGAGAGGGGAGCTATATATTTATGGTTGAATCTCATTGTCGTTAGGGCTTCCCTGGTAGCTCAGCTGGTAAAGAATCTGCCTGCAATTAAGGAGACACCAGTTCAATTCCTAGGTTGTGAAGATCCACTGGAGAAGGGATGGGCTACCCAGTGGTAGCCTTGGGCCACCCTGGTGGCTCAACTGGTGAAGAATCTGCTTGCAAAGAGTCAGACTCCACTGCACTGAGTGACTTTCACTTTCACTCGTTGTATGCCAACACAATATTGTAAAGCAATTATCCTCCAATTAAAAAAAAAGAAAACAATCTCCTCCTGTGTGGGATTTTTAGATGCTCAGCCTGGCTGGAAAAAAGTATATTCTAAAACAGAAAGCGACAAGTATGGATAGAAAGGCTAGAGCCAAACCATGAAGAGCTCTGGCTGTCATTCATATCAATACAAGCTGGGGAAGAGCAACGCCCTTTTATCCAGGAAGGAACATGATGAAACAGATGTTTCAGGAAAAATTGTTGGTATGTCTGTTATAGAGACAGATTAGAACCAGGAAGAGCTGAAGAACACTGTAACAAATTCAGCTTGAAATTGACACCAATAGTCGTTACCATTCATTTGGGATTTGTGATACTTTGCAGTGTTCACAGAATCCTTTCAAAAATATGGATAATAATGGAAAAGTAATGGGAAAATTGAAATATATTATGAAAGCATCGGAGACATGCACAGATTTTCAGCACAGTAATGTTGGTGCAGTTATACGTATTGATTCCTCATTCAAATACAATTAAACTTTGAAATCAACTGCATATGGATTCAGACAGTTGAAAATGATATATTTCTTCAGTACTTAATAGATGTCCAAACTGTATGGAGGAATGAGAGAAAAGTGAGTGAGTAAATTGTTCTATTTTAACTTTAGGCTAAATTAACCCTTTATGGTTCAGCATTTGTTTGCATTGTTTTTTTAGTTGCCGCAGTATTTTCACACTAATCTCTTTGGATCTTTATACTATCCCATTTTAAAAACAAGAAAAATAAAGTTCAGAGATGGCAAAGCATTTATCCTGCAAATCAATTGTGTTTTAGAGGTAGAGCTATATTAGAGCTTGGGCCTAGGCACCCTTCAGCACAGAAGGAGCTATTAGTCTGGGAGGTAACAGTGCAAGGCAAGACAGGACAGAGACAAACTCTTTCAGAGAGACTGACGATGATTCCCAGAGCTAAAGGAGAACAAAGAACTGATCTAGGTTTGAGGAAAATGGGCAGAGATAATTATTCAGATTCTGCCCTTTTTTTTTTTTTTCCAAATTCAATATATTTTCCATCCCATAAAGATAGACGAGCTCTAATCCATCCAATGTGGAACCCAGAGCAGCTAATTGGCTGATTCTTATTCCATGGGGCTGGGGAGGAGTGAGCTTGCATTGTACCTGATAATCAAGGCATCCGCAATGGCTGTGTGGGCTAGGCCCAGCCCAGGGCATCCAGATGATGGCTGAATAGGCTGGTGTCCAGTCTGTGCTCTTCTCCACAAGCCAGGGTTCCCCTGGTTCAGGCTGGGTCCATTCTTTTTCTAGGGACACAAAGATGCTCTAACTACGGGCTTAAAGTGGTCCTAATACAAGGCAATTCCTGTAAAAGGCCTGGCCATAGTCTACCACAGAACTGAACTCCAGTATATTCTATCATGTGTGTGTGTTTTGTGAGCGAGAGAGTATCTGTAAGTTCATCAGATGGGCAAAGCAGTGATTCAACTTATCAAAAATTTAGAAAAATGTTTACTCATTTTTATCAAAGAATCTAATACTGTGTTTGGTGAAGTCGTTTGCATTATTACATGAAGACCCATGGGTAAGGCCAAGAGAAGAGAATGAAACAGCTCCACGTCCTTGCCAACTTTCTTCCCATCCTGAGGCTATCAAAACACTTAGCAGGTTCTAGAACCTAAGGGAATCCTGGCTGGTTCTCAATCTGCCCCACTCTTCCTGGTCACTTTGTACTAGCTCATTGTCAACTCTGACGTCCCTCCTGGATACTGCTAGTGGATTGCATTTGGACAAATTTCTCCAGCCTACAAAGCATGCCCACACGTTTCCTGCATCCAGTCTCTGCTCCCACAATCCTCGTACATCCTCCGGGCAAGGATGCATACTGAATACTGTCCCACTAAAAGCAACTAGGCTTGACCCAGATTAAATGTTTAAAGGTATGCTTTGAGCCACATGTACTCTTTACTTGGGAGAATGAACGGCTGCTGTCATGAGACTAAGATAATTAACATGGAAGGACAAAGACGGTAGAGTATTTCAGAGAAATAGCTTCCCATCAACTGAAGCCCTCCCCTCATCACATCACCTGTGAGATGAGGTCATGGGGGTGTCTCAACCGTGAATGGTAATTATCTGAATGAGTGTGCATAGTTAGTAGGAGTCGATAAATGTACACTTCGGTACACATTGTCAGTTGCAATTTGCATCAACCCTCCTTCCTCATCGCAGGATGATCTAGGCTGAGAGGTAAGGTGAGGCTCAGGAATATCTGGGCTTAATTAGCTGGTATTTGAATGGAAGGTGCTGTGAGCCAAGGGCAAGAGGTCCACAAATGGGAGTCAAGAAATCAATTGAGGGGAATCAAAAAGACATGTAATTAAATGACAGACAGACTTTAGGACAGATGCTTGGGACGATCTGACTTAATTCCAGGGAAAGGTAGTCAGGGTCAAAGCTAAATTTTAAAGAGTAGAAAATAGATCTTTCCATTCACTTTGTACCTTGCTTGGCTAGACATGTGAGCTCGAGTGATAATGATAGCAAAGTGATACTTGTTACATCTCAGGTACTATTTTAAATGCTTTATGTGCTTTAACTAATGCAATTCTCGTATCCTATAAAGGAGGTACTCTGACTTTCATCCTCATTCTACAGATTAGAAAATTATGGTAAAAAGTGTTTAAGTAAATTTGCCCAAGATCCAAATTAGGAAGGCTTGTCTTTCTTCTTTGCAAATCATGAGAAATATATCGGAGATAGTGAAAGCTAACAAAGTGAGAGTTTCAAAAATCTGCCAGAAGGAAATGAAAGTAGACAGAAGTTACTCATAACTAGAGAATAGCTTGAGGGATACTGCCCTGAAAATTTCTTCTCCTTGCTCTGTCCTTCTGCCTAGAGCTGCACCATTGGCTTCTTATCCAGGTTAAACCTTGTGATCTCTGTGTTTTTCTTTTATATTTTAGTTGATCCCAGCAGGGGTCATAAGATTCATCCATTCTAATAGGATCTTCTTATTCAGAATGATCCTGGCTTCCAGAAAGAGGAGATTCTGAAACACGTTTAAAAGAGATAGGTGAAAAGGCCTGGAGGAAAAGTGGAGGACCCTGCCTGGTTATGAAGTCTATAAAGGAAAGAATGTGGGGAAAAAAAAAAAAAGTGGAGTCATGATATTCTGAATCCAGAAATAAATTAACTTGAACCCTGAAAAACATAGACTGAATCCCCAGATTGAGAAATGGTGATGTCTATGCAAAGGAGAAACTGTGTAACAGATCATGTAATTAGTATTTTTTTTTTAGTTTAAACACTAAGAAAATAAAATAAGGAATGATAGTGGATACATTCTATTGTTCTTCACATTCTGGTCAGGAAACTGAAGTTCAGAGAGGTTCAGTAGCCTATCCAAAGGCCCTCAGCTAGGGAGTGGCAGAGCCCCGATATGTGCTTGAGCAGCACAACACCAGAGTTTATCCTTTTAACGTGTACAATGTACTGCCTTTTATGTGAAGCAGGTGGGCGAAATGCTGGCCAAATCCAGTCCACAAACTGTGACTGGGGCCAAAGCACTATGGTTCAGGGTAAACTCAACACAATTATATAAAGCAATGCTTTTCAATTCAACAAACACATACTCCAATGCCTTGGCATTTTGTTGCCTACTCCTGGGAAAATAAATGTTAAGACTCAGCCCTCGAAGCAGGAGACACTTGGCATCTGAGAGCATTGGAGGAGACACAGAAGCACTTCGGTACAAAGTAACGAGTCCTATGCTCAGAGGAAAGCAGGAAGGGTCCAGAGGATTTACATGGGGTGAAAAAGTGGTCAGGTCAAGTGCCTCGGAGAAGTCAAAAATCCATCAAAGAGCTTGTGGCTGGACATGTGCAGAAATCACTGTTCTGGCTGAAACACTGAGGGAAGAAGGGAAGATGCTCTCATAGGACTTCAGATTACAATCGGTTTGGGATGTCTGGATAAGGAGTTTCTGATTCTGGAAGGAACATCTTTTGAAGAAAGGGGTTGACAGGACCCCTAAAGATATATCAAATGGATAAATGGTTGTAAATGAAAGATGCAGACACATTTCAAAAATCACCAGGAGGCGTAAAGGCAAGAAAGTCATGAATATAAATACATTGTCTATGTAGTTAAAGACAGATGTCTCTGTGCTATTTTATCTTTTAAAAAGTAATCATTTGGACAGAGTCAAAGAAATTTAATACAAATGCATATGGACAGGTGAGTGAAGCAAGTGTGGGTCATATAATGAAGAAAGAATAAGATTCAGAGGCCAGTCCAAGACAGATACTGGAAGAAGTGTTCAGGCCAGAATTCAGATCATTAGGGAAGCTAAAAGGATGCAGTTTTATTCAGCATAAGCACNAGGTGAGTGAAGCAAGTGTGGGTCATATAATGAAGAAAGAATAAGATTCAGAGGCCAGTCCAAGACAGATACTGGAAGAAGTGTTCAGGCCAGAATTCAGATCATTAGGGAAGCTAAAAGGATGCAGTTTTATTCAGCATAAGCACTCTGATCTCCAAGAGCAAGTCCCCTACCATGGCTCTGAGAAGAACCTCTGAAGAATCGCTCATGCAAAACCTGCTTCATTACCACTGTCATCAGCCTCATAGGTTCACACAGATAAGTAGACACACGCTCCACTGCATCTTGTGAATATCATACCTTTTGTTCAAATATCACATTGAAATCCTAGGAAGGTGTCATTTCCCCTACCATATATTTTTTTCTACTCAATTGAAAAATACAACACGAAAGATATGCATAATGGCACATCAACCACTCCTAAAGATTGAAATTTAGTGTAACAGTGGAAACTGGGAGGTACCCAAAGTCGATATCCACCATGAGATGTAGAATGCATAATAATTTTGAATTAAATATTCACAAAACAGTTTTGTAGATTGTTCTTATTTTCCTCACCGAGGTAAGGTAAAAGATCAATAAATTCACACTTCTTTGTTAGATTATTGGAAAGATACACTCAAAGTAGGAAATATATGTATTTGTCTTCAAGGATTTTATTGGGAAAATGAGTCTTACACTGTGGACCTGTAAGTAGTGGCTCTGTATTGAGAAATAGAGAAGAGTGCATGGTCTGCACAGTTTCACAGAACTGTATACTTAGAGGGCAAATACATTCTTCTAAAATGCTTTAAAAATAACTTCATTCAGTAAAGAATTTTCCCCGCTTTTTTTCTCTTTTCTTTTCTTTTTTTCCAGTTCTGGTATGTCCTGCTGCTGCTGCTGCTGCTGCTAAGTCGCTTCAGTCATGTCCGACTCTGTGCGACCCTATAGACGGCAGCCCACCAGGCTCCCGCCATCCTTGGGATTCTCCAGGCAAGAACACTGGAGTGGGGTGCCATTGCCTTCCCCTGGTATGTCCTAGATATTGGAGAAACAGAGGAGATAAAGAATGTTTTCTGCCCTTGAGCAGCCTATCAAGTAAAAGAGACGTAACATAAATAGTTTAAGTACCACAAAAAGCCACATATAACAGGGGGATAAATCATATGCTTAGTAACATAAAGAAAGGGTGACTATCTCTCTCTTTTCCCATGTATGATTTTATTACTCAGAAAGTGTCTTCCACAAATACAGACACCAAGACACATCTTTCTAGTTTTGACTGCCATGATCACAAAATCCATATTAAAGATGTAACCCTACTGACTATATTTGGATGAGCAATATATCCAGTATCTATTAATTTTAGCCTAATGTGTCTTAAAGGGTAAGAATCATGCCCAGTTTTAATATAATTTCTAAATAATTCTGATAACATTAGACATGATGATTTATATAAGTATAAAAGCACATAGCAAATCAAAGCCTAGACTTTAAACACTTAAGGCTCTTCTAGGAATGAGAGTCAGGGTGGAGAAGAGAAGGAGGCAAACAAGGCAGCCAGGGTGCAATATTTAAAGATGTAGTCACCCTTCCTTGACTCATCTTGGCAGTGAGAACTTCCTTAAATGTGTGCCCCAGGTACCCAGCAGGCTTCAGCCTAGTCTCAGCCCCCAGTGGATAGTTTAAAGGGAGAGCAAAACAGAAGGGAATGTATGTCAAGTCCAATCTCCTGACTCCTCCCAACCCCCGTCTCACCCTTTGTGTTCATACATGTGTTCCCTACATCTGTCTATTTCTGCTTTGCAATTAGGTTCATCTGTACCAATTTTATAGATTCCACATATAAGCAATATTTGATTTTCTATGACTTATTTCACTCTGTGTAACAGTCTCTATGTCCATCCACCTCTGCAAATGGCACAGTTTTGTTCCTTTCTATGGCTAATATNTTTTTGCAGCCAAAAATGAAGAAGCTCTATACAGTCAACAAACATAATACTGGGAGCTGACTGTGGCTCAAATCATGAACTCCTTATTGTAAAATTCAGACTTAAATTGAAAAAACTGGGAAACCACGAGACCATTCAGCTATGACCTAAATCAAATCCCTTCATGATTATACAGTGGAAGAAACAAATAGACTCAAAGGATTAGATCTGATAGACAGAGTGCTTGAAGAACTATCAATTGAAGGTTGTGACATTTTACAGGAGACAGGGATCAAGACCATCCCCAAGAAAAAGAAACACAAAAAACCAAAATGGCTGTCTGAGGAGGCCTTACAAATAGCTGAGAAAAGAAGAGACGCTAAAGGCAAAAGAGAAAAGGAAATATGTACCCATCTGAATGCAGAGTTCCAAAGAATAGCAAGGAGAGATGAGAAAGCCTTCCTCAGTGATGACTGCAAAGAAATAGAGGAAAAACAATAGAATGGGAAAGACTAGAGATTTGTTTAAGAAAATTAGAGATACCAAGGGAACATTTCATGCAAAGATGAACACAATAAAGGACAGAAATGGTATGGACCTATCAGAAGCAGAAGATATTAAGATGAGGTGGCAAGAATACACAGAACTATACAAAAGAGATCTTCATGACCCAGATAACCACGATTGTGTGATCACTATCTAGAGCCAGACATTCAAGAGTGTGAAGTCAACTGGGCCTTAAGAAGCATCACTACGAACAAAGCTAGTTGTAGTGATGGAATTCCAGTTTAGTTATTTCAAATCCTAAAAGATGATGCTATGAAAGTGCTGCACTCAATATGTCAGCAAATTTGGAAAACTCAACAGTGGCCACAGGACTGGAAAGGTCAGTTTTCACCCTGTTTATTTAACTTATATGCAGAGTACATCATGTGAAATGATGGGCTGGATGAAGTACAAGCTGTAATCAAAAGTACTGGAGTAGGTTGCCATTTCCTTCTCCAAGGGATCTTCCCCTCCCAGGGATGGANAGGTCAGTTTTCACCCTGTTTATTTAACTTATATGCAGAGTACATCATGTGAAATGATGGGCTGGATGAAGTACAAGCTGTAATCAAAAGTACTGGAGTAGGTTGCCATTTCCTTCTCCAAGGGATCTTCCCCTCCCAGGGATGGAACCTGAGTCTCCTGCATTGCAGGAGGATTCTTTAACTTCATGGTCTAGGATAATTTTAATAAAATCTTAAAACAAAGAAATTAGATATATTTTGATTTGTAAAGACAGTATCCAATACCCATATATAAAGAGCTTTCTGTTGCATTTTTTCATTTGTATCTTTCCTGTTTGTTTAGTTGCCAGGCTGAGTTCAACTCTTTGCAATCCCATGGACTGTAGCCCACCAGGCTCCTCTGTTCACAGGATTTCTCAGGCAAGAATACTTGGGTGGGTTGCCATTTCCTTCTCTAACACATCTTTATTTCATCTTGGAAAAACTGTGAAATCCTCTATGATTCAGTGGATTTCATATACTCTAATGGAAAAGCATAATAAAATAGAATTAAGGATTTTAGAATTTTCATCTATTTCTTAATATCATTTGATATCAAGTTTAAAAAGATGTCACTTTTAACCAAAGCAATTATTCTTCAGTTAAAAATACATATATTTTTAAATGTTACTTTTGGCCAAATTATTGATAATTATGCATAAATATTAATTTAAAAATAAATTAATGAATGTGTGCTTGTTAAATGGGAAACATGAAAATGTATCTTTAATTCTTAACCATTATTACAGGATATTTGTGAATAAAAATTAGAATAAAATTTAATGACATTCTGAACTAAGAGAATTTTTAAAATTAAATTGCTGCTTTATTATGCAATAGATGAAATGTGTTTATAAAAGAGAAACACAAAGGGGATTCATTAGATATTATTGCCAAAGGAGTTTATGGATCCAAACTTTTCGGGAAGCTCTGGGCTAGGAATATTTCAGCTAAAAATATTAGAGCTTTTCTCATATTCTCCTTCAAATCCTAAACGATGATGCTGTGAAAGTGTTGCAGTCAATATGCCAGCAAATTTGGAAAACTCAGCAGTGGCCACAGGATTGGAAAAGGTCCGTTTTCATCCCAATCNTGTATGAGAATGAGCCGTTTCACAGAACACAAATTCCTAAGTGAGGCGCAGGAACAAAAGTGGTAATAAAGACAAGAGTCGTAGAGTCCCGTCTCTTTAGAAGTCTAGGAAGAGGGAACAGGTCAGGTCAGTGAGGCAACCCATATAATCGTTGCCAAGTGTAACTCCATTCAGTTGGTCCATGAACCCACAGGGCCAGACACTGGGGTGTGTAACCCGCTTGTACCCTTGTGCATTCAGAGCAAGGACGCCCCATGACCCGAAACAGCCTATGGTCTAGTGAGACAGACCAACCAGGGTGCAAATCACAGACAACACGCTTTTACAAACGTAGGAACGGGCAGGGAGTGTTAAGAAAGAGCACAGGAAGACCTCCAAAGATGAAGATATAGCAAAAGTTTTCCAGAAGGGGGTGATGCCTGAGCCAGGACTTGAAACACTCAAGGAATTAGCCAGGCCAAGGCGGGGAAAGAGGTGATGTCTGTTTGGGGTGGAAATGCCATCTGTAGAGGCACAGGAGCCTCTAAGCACACAGATCATTCTGGGCCCCCGGGGAGCGGGGCTTGGCAAGAGCACCCGTTTTATAGGGTCTCTTAGAAGACTTGTAAGACTTACGTGACATAGGAATCTTACAGGCGTCTCTTTTACTGTGCTCAAAAAAATCTGAATTTTTGTACTGAAACATCTTGACGCCTTTGAAGGACCTTAAGAACTGATATAATCAGATTTACATTTTTAGAAATCTGATCTGCATTTAGAAAAATCCCCGGTGACTGCAGAGAATGGAGGCCAGTNTTGTACTGAAACATCTGGACGCCTTTGAAGGACCTTAAGAACTGATATAATCAAATTTACATTTTTAGAAATCTGATCTGCATTTAGAAAAATCCCCGGTGACTGCAGAGAATGGAGGCCAGTCTACAGGGTTATAAGCCAGTGGCCATGCTGGCCATCCAGACGAGGAGAACAAGGACCCGGCAGCCCGTAAAGGTGGAGACACATGGCAATGGGCCAGCATCTCTGGGGTCACCTCTCATGCTGAAGACAATTTACAGATCAGACAAAATAGAGAAAGCATTTTTCTAAAGACATCAAATGGCTAATGAGCTAGTGAGGAACTGTTGCATAGGATCCGGGGGGCGGGAAACAGGTCAGGACAGGTGAGTCCAGTGTTACCAAGGCAACGTGGAAGCCATGAGACAGTGCTTCTGACAGCAGAGGCAGTGACCCTAAATCTGGGGTCCATGAACAGGTGGCTCAGGGGTCCATGGACCTGGTCAAGAGGAAAATTTCTTTTTACTAACCTCTAAATGAGACTCGGATTTTCCTTCTACTTTGAGTCTGGGCCACAAGCCTCATGAACGTTTGTATTCCTGCAATTTTGTCACCAACAGAAATCAGCTATTTTCACACTGTATTTATAGCTATCTGTATCTCAGAATGTCACTTGCATTCATCACTATTTCTAAACTGCAGTCACTTTTAGACCTGCTGCTTGAACTTGCTGTCTAATGCTTTAATAAAGAAACCCATGTATGACTATCACAAGGTTTTTTAAATGATTTAATAACTCCAGTGTAATGGGCTTCCTTTGTAATGTCATATATTTTAATTTTTCCCCCTTTGATTTTTTCTTTTTTTAGATTTTGTTCTCTACATATTTCAGGTTTTTAAAAACATTGTTTTGAGAAGGTGTCNTTTAATAACTCCAGTGTAATGGGCTTCCTTTGTAATGTCATATATTTTAATTTTTCCCCCTTTGATTTTTTCTTTTTTTAGATTTTGTTCTCTACATATTTCAGGTTTTTAAAAACATTGTTTTGAGAAGGTGTCCGCAGTTTCATCAAATTGCCGAGGGGACAGAAAAGGTTAAGCAGCCGTGGCCTGGTGGAACCAGGGAGGAAAATCTGGGCCTGTGAAGGCTGAGAGTTCTGGTAAACCACCCTGGGTCAGAATCAGGCTCTAGATGCACAGGTGAATTAGGACACCAGCCCCTGCCACAAAGACCTTAGCAGCTTGGAATCCAGTAGATGGTCCTGAAATTTTCAAAAATGTAAATTAGATTAAAACAATCCAGGCACCTGACTGCACTAAAATAATCTCTGAGGATTGAGAACATTCTAGGCCTTAAGTAATGTCTATGCACGTGTGTGTAACTAAGTCTTGTCCGACTCTGCAGTCTCGTGAGTTCTAGCCTGCCAGGGCCCTTTGTCCATGGGATTTTCCTGGCAAGAATACTGGAGTGGGTTGCCATTTCCTTCTCCTGGGATATTTCTGATCCAGGGGTCAAACCTGCATCTCCTGCGTTGGCAGACAGACTCTTTACCACTCTGCCACCAGGGAAGCTGATTTCTATGCATTTTTATTTAAAAATATTTATTGATTTATTTGGCTGTGTTAGGTCTTACATGCAGCATGCAGGATCTTTCATTATAGCCTATAAACTTTTAGCTCTTCCCTGACCAGGGACTGAACCCAAGCCCCCTCCATTGGAAGCATGAAGTCCAGGGAAGTCCCTATGCATAATCTGTCCAATACAGTATCTAGNCTATAGCACAGGGAACTCTAATCAGTACTCTCTAGTGACCTGAATGGGAAGGAAATCCCAAAAAGGGGGGATATATGTATACATATAGCTGATTTGCTATACAGTAAAAAGTAACACCACATTAAAGGAACCATACTCCAATTTTTTTTTTTAATAGGAGGAAATGCTGTCCAAAGAAGTCTACAGCAGCCAGAGAAATGAACACAGACTCTCCATTTCAGAATGGCCTTGCTCTGTGCCTCACTACACACTGTAGAATAGCCCCAAAATAAGATTCAGTGATTTCCTGCTGCAGGCACAAGGCTCAGAATACATATTTAGTCTTTTACTTCTTTATTTTTCTTCCGGTTTGATTGAAAGATAATTGACATACAGCACTATATAAGTGTAAGGTTGTAATAATTTGACTTATATACACCAGGAAATGATGACCACAATAAGTTCATCATCTCATATAGATACAAAATTAGAGAAAAAAACTTTTTCCACGTGATGAGAACACTTGATATTTACTCTCTTAACAAGTTTCATATACAACATACAGCAGTGTTAACTCTATTCATTATGTNACCAGGAAATGATGACCACAATAAGTTCATCATCTCATATAGATACAAAATTAGAGAAAAAAACTTTTTCCACGTGATGAGAACACTTGATATTTACTCTCTTAACAAGTTTCATATACAACATACAGCAGTGTTAACTCTATTCATTATGTTGTTTCCTAGTTCTTATTTATAACTGAAGTTTGTACCATTTAACTCCTTCCTCGATTTCCTCTGACCCTGACCCACTGCCTCTGGTAACCACAAATCTGATCATTTTTCGATCAGTTTGTTTGGTTTTGAACTGTAATTGGCCTGCAACATTAAGTTCCTCATACATAAGATAGTGATTTTATATTTATATTCTTTACAAAATGGTCATCATGATAAGCCTAGTTATGATATGCCACCATATAGAGGGACATTCCATAACTAGTGACTATGTCCCCCACACGGTACACGTCATTCTTGTGACTTATTCATTTTGCAGCTGGAATTTTTGTACCTCTTAACCTCCCTCACCTATTTCTCTCCTCCCCCTTTCTCCTCCCCTTGGTTAACCATCTGTTTATTTTCTGCATCTATGACTCTATTCCTATTTTGTTATGTCAGTTCATTTGTTTTGAATTTTAGATAAACATATAAAAGATAACATACAGTATTTGTCTTTTCTCCATTTGCCTTATTTCACTTGGCATAATATCCTCTAGGCTCCATCTATGTTGTCACAAATGATAAGACTTTTTTTTAATGGCTGAGTAAAATATTTTAAAATAATTAAAAATTTAAAAATAATTTTAAAAAATTAAAAAATAGAACTCCAGTGTGATGCAGCAATTCCACTCCTGGGTATATATTCGAAGGAAAAGAGAACACTAATTCAAAAAGATCCATGCACCCCTTTGGTCACTGCAGCATTATTTACAGTAGACGTATCTTCCAAAAGATACAGAAACAACTTCTTTCTTCTTTTGAAGAAGGCTGGTCACAATCATCCTTGACCCAGTCACAGAGTTGGCTATAAGCAGAGAAAGACACCCCAAAGTGATTCGAGCAATTTTTGAGGGACTCTTAATATCTTTTATTTGAACATGTACTTGAAAATTGTTCCAATCAGATATAGACACACACACAGGCACTTCATGGAAGGGAGATCTTATGCTCAGAGATCCCTAGAACAGGAGGTGCAGCATACCAGGCCAGATCATACAAGGAAGTACCAAGTTCAGTCAGGAGGCAGGGCAGAAAACGGGGGCAAGCCCCTTTACTGTGGTTTTCAGCGGAAAGAAAAGGTCAAGGCAGAGTAAGCAGTTTAGAGGAGTTTGGTGGTGGTGGTTTAGTTAAGTTCTGTCTGACTCTTCGTGACCCCATGGAATGTAGCCCACCAGGCTCCTCTTCATGAGATTTCCCAGGCTAGGATGCTGGAGTGGATTGCCATTTTCTTCTCCAGGGCATCCTCTCGACCCAGGGATGGAACCTGCGGCTCCTGCTCAGCAGCCAGACTCTTTACCACTGCACCAGCTGGCTAGCCCAGAGGAGTTTAGGGTTGCTCAGTTTAAATAATATCGGCAGGTTCTATCCCCCACCGGCAGGGCTGCCCCTACTTATCAAATACCTGGTCTTGGGATGATAAGGGCCAGGGACAGTGGCTTCCAGGGTGAGAGAAGGATAGAGGAGTCAAGGACTCTAGATTGCTTGGTTTGCTTACGAAAGGCACATATTCTGGTGGTAGAGTAATCTGCTTTCTCTAGGAATTAGCGAACTTTGGGAGGCAAGTTCCTTCTAGTGTCAGGGAGACCCAAAGATGTCAAAGCATCATAATAAAAAGAGATGTTTAATATAAACCTATATTTTAATAGTTACTGTTTTCTGTATTTCCAGTACTCCTGAGGCCTGTAGGAGAGCTGAGCTTTCTTGTTCTCTTATTCAGAAATGCTATGGAGGCATTAATGCAGCAAAGTTTGGGAAAACTTACAAAGTCACCCAATGGGCTATAATCAGAGGACCCTGGCTTCCCAGAGTGTTCAGTGCAGCATTACTCACAACTCTTTTGAAAAATGCAGAGAGAGAAAGCTCTTACTGTACTCTAGGTACACATTTTTAACATTTCCACTAACTCAACACCCTAGGGTTTTAATCACCAAAAAGCTTATATAAAAGGTGCAAAAACTGTGGGCTTCTTTCCACGTTGTGTTTTGTGAAAGAAATGGAAAAACAAAGCAAACAATACAAGGAAAGTTAAAAAGACATAAGTCAGGTTTCCCTGGAGCCATTCTGAACCAAGTTGCTGACATGGATACTCGGCTTCCAGATGAAATTAAACGTGTCAGAAGTTCCTTCACAAACCACATAGGTGGCCATATCTTTGTTCCCACTCAGTGAGGTACAAGGTGAGATTTTTTGTGCTAGGAAAGCTGTCAGCTGAGAAACTGAAGAAAAGAGCAACTTAAAATTATTAAGCTACTGTACGATCTGATTTACCAAAAAGACCGAAAAGAACGGAATTTTGTTCGGCTTGTGTTAACAATGTTGAAAGTGTGACAAATGGAAATGAACTTAGTTTGAAGATATTTGAGAGGTGCAAACATCAGAGGGGCATAATTAGAAGCTAGTGTTTAGAGCAAAAAGAAAAAATGATAACAGATTCATGGCTGATAGTCAGGGATGAATTTCAAGTCTGCAATTGCTATGGAGCTACAGAGTCAGTCTCCCAAAACACGTGCTGAGTCACTGAGTTGTGTCCTGACTCTTTGTGACCCCTTGGACTGTAGGCCACCAGGCTCCATTCTCCCTGGGATTCTCCAGGCAAGAATATTAAAGTGGGTTGCCATTTCTACATGGAACGTTCCATTTTCTTCTCAGGAACTCTCCTTATCCACATTAGCATTCTTGTTTGTAAAGACTGTCTAAGAAATTTCCCATTCTTGAATGTGGTTTGCATCATAATGTATCGATGCTGTGGGTTAAACAGTATCCTTCAAAAAAAAAAAAAAAAAAGATATGCTCAAGTCCTAAGCCCCAGCACCTCAAAATGTCACTTTCTTTGAAAACAGGGTCATTGCAGGTGTTTAGTTCAGATAAGGGCATACTCTCGGACTAAATCCAGTATGACTGGTGTCCATATAAGACGGCTATGTGAAAACATGGAAACACAAGGAAAATGGCATGTGATCAGAGAGACAGAGGTTGAAGTTAGGCAGCTACAAGCTGAGGAATGCCAGCAATTGCTGGCAAATGACCAGAAACTAGCAAGAAGCACAAAATGATTTGCTTATAGGTTTCAGAGGGTGCATGGCCTGTGGACACCTTGATTTCAGACTGTGAGTCTCCAGAATTGTGAGACAGTAAATGCCTATGGTTTTAAGTCATTCAGTTAATGGTACTTTGTCACAGCAGCTATGGGAAAGTGCATACAGGCTGTAACTACCGACCAGGATGTTTTTTGTGCATTCTAAGCTTCTAATTTTGAAGACTGAATTCAGTTCTCTTTCTTCCAGCTTTGTGGAGGAAAGCTAATGCTCTCTCCAATTTTGTTACATGTTTCTGTGACATCAGGAATAATTCCCTAAAGAGCAGAGGGTTAGTCAATAGAATAATACTAAGAACTTGTTCTTTGAGAACTGAGATTTGAAAACTGAAGGAAATCTTCAGAACCTTTCGCTCCAACCAACAGCCACCCAAGGCAGAGCTTCTGTAAAATATGAAGTTCAGAGCAGAATCATGAATGGCCGAGAAGTAAGATATGACATTAAATGACTTTTGAGATGAATCTGAAATCAATAAAGTATCCTAGACACCCCAGAGAGTGTAGTGATCCTCTTTCACAGGGAAAGAAAGATAATGAAAAATTGCATCCAGTTACCCACTAAAAGCAAAACAAAGCAAACAAACCCACCGAAAAAAAACACCAAGTGAGAGTTTGAGTAATCTCTGTAGGAGGTGAGCAGTAAACATTCCTCAGTGTTTGCGAGGTTTGCATGAAAAGAGCATTCCTTTTTTGCTGCCCAGGGGATTAGAAACTAGTTTAGCTTTCTGGAACACCACCTGAGAATGTGTGCCCAAAGTCTTTAAAACAAGCATAGATGTCTCATCACCAAAACGCAATTTCAGCGCCCTGTTCCATCTCCAATGCTCTCTGCAGTGTGGGCAGGCTGCCCAGTGCTCCAGCAAGTCTGAGGACTGCACTTGTTTATTCCCACCATAAACACGTATTCAATCCATGGGACAGTGCTCTTCCTTGCAGCAGCCTTCAAGAGATCAAGAACATGCCACGCTGGCAAATAATGGTAAGGCCACATCTTCCTGGGGGTAGGAGCAGTCACGCAGGGCCACCATCTCATGTCACTGGCCTACCAGAAGTAAGAGAAATCCCAAGCTATGCAGGGGTGTGTCCCAGAGTGAGCCATAATTACATCAGTAGGAAGGAGCCTGTCAAGATCAGGCACCATTCTGGGCATGATTGTTTCCATGGGATTGTATAATGAAGATAATCACAGTGGTCTTGCCAGGGCCATTAGAATGCCTGTGGGATTGATGGTCATTAATGAAATAAGTAGCAAAAATAAGAGTTTATTCAAGTAAACAGACCCAAGAGGGGCATTCAGTCACATCCAGGCAGTTCTGCCTCCTATTCTCTGACTCGTCCTACTTTTTTCATGAACTTATGATGATGCCACTGTGTACATGACTCAAATCATCATCCTTTCCTTACCTTATTCCTTCCACCTCTACAATCTTCACAACTCCTATTCACCCTTCACAAACATCAGCTGTAAAAAACTTGGCAATTGCACTCATAGAAATGAAAAAGTATGTCCACAAAAGCTTTGCACAACAATGCTTATAGCAGCTTGATTCATACTAGCTAAGACCTGGCAATAATCCATTTGTCTACAAACTGTGGTATAGACATACAATGAAATACCACTCAGCCATGAGAAGGGACAGACCACTGATACATGCAACAACACACGATAATCTCAAAAGAAAAAATTATGATGCTGTAGTGAATGAAAGAAACCATATATGATTTTATCTATATGAAGTTCTAGAACAGGATACACTAAGGTGAAAGTAATCACAGGTTGCCTTCTATAGGAAGGGGTTGAGGACTGTCTGGGCAAGGAATTTAAATGTTCAATCTCTTACATAAGATAATTTAAATGTCCAATATATTGATAGGTTGTGTGAGCTACACAGGTGTATGCACCTGTTAAAACCGAGTAACTTGCACACTTAGAATATCTGTACTTCACTGAAGGAAAATTATATCTCAATAAAAACATCAATAAATGAATGAAAATCCCATATGAATTTGCTACACTAGAGATGCATACAGATTTTTTTTAATAAAACAGAGATGTCCTTATAGGTCCAGCAAGAGTTATGTGTATAGAATAGATGTTTATTGCAAGATTGCCCAGCAACTGTGACCCAAGTACCTTAAACTGAATGAAAGAGAGGAAGGTGTTTCTCACTGACGCTCAGCTCTCAAGATCCAGTTGTACCTTATTGCTCCCCACAATTCAGACTGGCATTGGTATAGGGCTCAGATGACCTGGGTACTCAGTGAGGACCTGGGATCTTCATAGGGTTTTATGCCCCAGTGAAGACAGGCATCACTTTCTCCCATCCACTGGACCCTTGAGAAGAGGGCCTACAGAAATTTTCTCTTGAAGACCCAAGGTGGTATATTGGTTCCTAAGCTTTCTACTACTGTTCACAGGATCTCAGGCAACATGGAGAAAAGTTTACAGGATGGGGTTGGACAGAGGCAAATACTAGTGAGGCCATTAGGAATGCACTGGTGACTTCAGGCTGACGAATTATGTAAATACAGATTCCAGAGAGTGAGACACTGGGCAAGACAGGGCTGAAGCTGTCAGTTCAGTTCAGTTGTTCAGCCATGTCCAACTCTTTGTGACCCCATGGACTGCAGCACACCAGGCCTCCCTGTCCATCACCAACTCCTGGAGTTCACTCAAACTTGTGTCCACTGAGTTGGTGATGCCATCCAACCATCTCATCCTCTGTTGTCCCTTCTCCTCCCGCCTTCAATCTTTCCCAGTATCAGGGTCTTTTCCAATGAATTGGTTCTTCGCATTAGGTGGCCAAAGTATTGGAGTTTCAGCTTCAACATCAGTCCTTCCAATGAATGTTCAGTACTGATTTCCTTTAGGATGGACTGGTTGGATCTCCTTGCAATCCAAGGGATTTTCAAGAGTCTCCTCCAACACCACAGTTCAAAATTCTTCAGTGCTCAGCTTTCCTTAGTGGAAGGACATTTGTGGACCCTCTCACCGTCCTGAGCTCATTCCATGGCTGCTGCTGCTGCTGCAAAGGCACTTCAGTCGTGTCTGACTCTGTGCAACCCCATAGACGGCAGCCCATGAGACTCCCCTGTCCCTGGGATTCTCCAGGCAAGAACACTGGAGTGGGTGGCCATTTCCTTCTCCGATGCATGAAAGTGAAAAGTGAAAGTGAAGTCACTCAGTAGTGTCCAACTCTTAGCGACTCCGTGGACTGCGGCCCACCAGGCTCCTCCGTCCATGGGATTTCCCAGGCAAGAACACTGGAGTGGGGTGCCATTGCCTTCTCCAGGGGATGTTCCCAACCCAGGAATCAAACCCACTGACTCAGGTCTCCTGCATTCACAGGTGGATTCTTTACCACTGAGCCACCAGGGAAGTCCCGATCCTATAGATATGCTGCTAAAACTAAAAGTAGTCCAAACACCCAGGTCGGATTTCCAGACAAAAACAGCCATAACTTGAAAATCCCCTGCTCGGAACTTCCCTGGTGGTCTAGTGGCTAAGACTCTGAGCTCCTAATGCAGGGGACCTGGGCTTGATTCCAGATTAGGGAACTAGATCCTGCATGCTGCAACTAAGACTCAATGATACCAAATNAAAATTGATCAAAAAGTGGAAGAGGGGAGAGAAATGAGGGATGAAAAAGTAGGACCGGACTACATATAAATTTATATATATATAATTTTCAAGTATTATGAAATTAATTTGAACATTTGCCAATATACTTCACAACTGAGAGGAATGACATAGAAAATTATAAATTATAGAATTAACTTATGAAAGAACAGAAACTCTAATCCCTTCCAGGATGCTAGTGAGTTTTCTTTTTTCAAAGATATACAATGTGGTGGTATAGTAAAAGTATACATTGAGAAATGATTCCCACAATCAAGCTAATTAACACATCTATTAACTCACACAGTTACCATGTGTTGTGTGCATGAGCACACACGCATGCATGCGAATGTGGTGAAAACACTTAGCAAAGTGCTTTTTGGTGTCCCATTCAAGAAAATCACTGCCAAGCCAAGAATCTAGGAGCTTTGTCATTGTGTTTTTTTCTAGGAGTTTTATGGTTTCAGGTCTTTACATTTATGTCTTTAATCCATTTTGAGTTAATTTTTGTGTAGGATATAAGGGTCAATATCGGTTTTTGCATGTGGATAACCAGTTTTCCCAAAACCATTTATTAAAGAGATTATCTTCTTCCCATTGTATAAAATCTAACTTTTTTAAAAAAGTAGTTCAGAAAATAGATTGATGGTTACAAAAATTCCATCTTCTCTTAAGGCCACTAACACTTTAAGATCTTTTGCCCTAGCGCCATTTATTCAACAAATTATTCATTAAACAAATATTTATTGAGACCCTACTGTTTGTCAGACAATATTCTAGGCAACTGGGCTCATCAGCAAGCAAAACTGAACCCCCCCCCAAATTATATCTTTATAGAGCTGAAATTCTAGTGAGAGGGCACAAAAATAATTATAAAAATGATAAAAATTATATTCTAGAAGGAAATAAAGACTATGAAGAAATAGAAGAAGATGAAAGAAAGGGAAGTTCTGGACAGGGGCGGGAAGAAGCGAGATGGGTATAATGGAGTGGTTTTCCTGAATGGAGTGATTTGCCTTAAATTGAAAGTCAAAGTGGGTTTTCCTGAGAAGACAGGTTCAGAAGGGTGAAAGCAGCTGTGTTGATACCTGGCAATAGAGGAGTCCAAGCAGAAGAAAGAGCCAAAACAAAACTTCAGTGCAAACAGACTCCCAGCATGTTCCAGCCACCCTCAATGAGCTGGTGACTCTGGAGCAAAAGGAATTGACAGTGGATGGGGAGTAGAAAGTGAGATCAGATTGGTTAAAAAAAAAAAAAACACTTTACTGGTAAATTTTTTCTAAGCTACAATGAGGAGATAATCCTTTCAACCAGTTTCAAAAAATAGAAAAAGGTTAAAAAAAANAAAAAAAAAAAAAAACACTTTACTGGTAAATTTTTTCTAAGCTACAATGAGGAGATAATCCTTTCAACCAGTTTCAAAAAATAGAAAAAGGTTAAAAAAAATACCTAGCTTCTTTTATGAGACTGATTTAATCTTGACACCAAAATTAGATAAGTAGAGAACTAGATAATTATAGCCCTATCACACTTATGAACATAGATGGAAAAATCCTAATACAATATTGGGAAATCAAATCTAGCAACGTATCTAGATTTAATCTTGCCCAAGAAAAAGATTTTCTTTAGAATGTAAGGCTGGTACAACATCAGAAAAAAAAATGTCTCAGTGAATATAATAAGCTAAAGAATAAAAAACACAATCATCTTAGCAGACTATCCAGGGTGACCACGTGGAATTCACACTCGCCCTGAACAATGTGGACTCTTCTGGCTAAAGTGACTACCTCCCAGCTGAGTGGCCCACATTTATGGACAGAACCTGCAGATACTAGCAGCCAGTAAAGGGCAGGCTGATTACATGGCACCCTCTCATCACGGAAGTGAGGAGCAGCAACTTGTTTTAACTCAAACAAGATTTGCTGTCTGACTTACATCACAGATGGACTTCATCCCACGGGAAGAATAGGGATGCAGATGTAGAGAATGGATGTGTAGATACGGTGGGAAGGGGAAGATGAATTGAGAGGTGAGGTTTGACATAAACACTGACACCATATGTAAAACAGCTGGTGGGGATCTGCTTGGTGTTCTGGGATGACTTAGAGCTGTGGAATAGGAAGGATGGAAGGGCGGTCCAAAAGTGAGGGGATGTGAACATGTGGGTTCTCAGTCACAAAGTCATCTCCAACTTTCTGCAACCCCATGGACTGCAGCCCGCCAGGCTCCCTGTCCATGGGATTTCCCAGGCAAGAATACTGGAGTGGGTTGCCATTTTCTTCTTCAGGGGATCTTCCTGACCCAGGGATCGAACCCTCGTCTCCTGCATTGGCAGGTGGATTCTTTACCACTGTGCCACTGTGTATACATATAGCAGATTCACTTCATTGTACAGCACAAACTAACGCAAACTTGTGAAACAATTATCCACCAATAAAAAAGATTCCATTGATGCATTTTTATATTTAATTCCATAAACATCTGTGTGTTCAAAAAAAAAAAAAAAAGATTTGCTT
>SJYV01026595.1:217204-278929 GCA_006410875.1 Neotragus pygmaeus | reverse complement strand
AATGGACATGAGTCTGAGTGAACTCCGGGAGTTGGTGATGGACAGGGAGGTCTGGCGTGCTGCGATTCATGGGGTCGCAAAGAGTCGGACATGACTGAGCGACTTAACTGAACTGATGATCTAGTTATGGCTTTGTTGGCCTAGAGACTTAGCTAAAGCCAACAAAATGCAAGCAGAGTTCAGTTCAGTTCAGTCGCTCAGTCGTGTCCGACTCTTTGCGACCCCATGAATTGCTACACGCCAGGCCTCCCTGTTCATCACCATCTCCCGGAGTTCACTCAGACTCACGTCCATTGAATCCGGGATGCCATCCAGCCATCTCATCCTCGGTTGTCCCCTTCTCCTCCTGCCCCTAAATTATTTGCCTTGTTCTCCTCTTCATGCTTTAGCCATCATGGAACTTTGTGTCAAGTTGAAGCCTCCATCAGCCTGAGTCCCTAAAAAATGACAATCAGCTGAGGTCCCTGGGTCTCAGGTTGGTCAGACAGCATGATCCACAAATAAATGATCTTTTTATGATTGCTTCTTTAGTCTATTTTTCAAAAATGGGAACAGAGAGACAATGAACACAGGGAGGAGAAACTATGCAACCAATGAGACATCTGATTGGTAAAAAGGGGAGTCCAAGGCAATATGATCTAGGTAAGACTGCTAAGGACTCAGAGCTCTAAGAATGAAGAGAGATCAATTATTCCAACACATAAAGAACTCACACCATGCACATCGCTGACTGAGGGCAAGGGAACATGCAGAAAAGAACAGGAGCCACCTAGCCGCATTGCAGATGCAGAAGCAAGGTCTAGCGTCTCAACTTTTCTTCTTCACTGTGCTAAACACATATTTTATATTGTGTGCAAAGGGTGAAGCCTATAATTCAGACCATGTTATTTTAGAACCAAAGATGACTTAGTATTCCCCAGAAATCTTGAACTTTGAGCAGGATACAGACACTGTGATCAGATTTTTGGGAAAAGATGAATGTGGTTTCTATTTCCAAGAGAAGTAGTTACAACATGCCAAGGAGGAATGTTTTGTTTATTTTTGATGCTGTTGAGAAATGTAAGCCTAAAGAGGGCTTTGTCAAGAGGTTAGGTCAGCCAAGGGGCATGATTTAGTAGATGTTCATGCCTGTGGCTAATATGTGTGTATGTGTGTGTTTATTAATATCCTTCTATACTTGGAAAAATTCCTATATCAGGAGTCCTTCAGTGCCAAAATAAAAAGCAGATCTCAATTTCCCAGCCTCCTTTGAGGTATTTGGCTTGAATACAGGGTTGATTCTGGAGCTCAATCATCAATATCATTATATTGAAACCATGTTTTCTGAGTTCAGATACTCCTTTGGAAAGAGGAGCTGAAGAAGTGATTTTTTCCTGGAGTGGCCCCCATGATGTGGAAGACCTATCATTATTGATGGTATGCCATCCAAATCTAGTTCTCTGACTTTCTAGGACACTCTGTGAACAGCTTAAATTTCTTTAATACATTTATTTTCTGCTTAATCCAACTAGAGTTTCTTTTGTTAGATATTAGACAATATTACAGACAAGATATACAGATAGAAATGTTCGACTGAACCAGATGTACACAGATGTTTTACATAAAAGGAAACCAGAATATCCAAAACATATTGAAGAAGTTCACCTTTACTAATAATGAGAGAAATGGAACTCAACCATGAAATATAATTTCACACATGGCAGTAGATTAAAATGCTGGTTAATTCCAAGTGTTGGTAAGAGCTTGTGGAAATGGCAAGTTTCATAACCTAGTCTTGTGAAAAGAAATGGTATAAATCACTTTGGAGAAAAGTTTTGGCAACATCCAAAAATGATGACTTAGTAATTCCACTCTAGCTATACACATTCTAAATAAACTCTTACACATATTCCCAGTGGGCAACTACAAGTAATTTCTGCTCATCAATGCATTATTTCTCAAAGAGGAAAATAAGCAAAATTATACTTAAATAAATTTTGTTATACTTAATGGCATTCTAAAACTAATGGATGAGAGCTACATAAAAAATTCTGAAATCATATTTTGAGTTAAAATTGTATATTGGAGATCATATGATTTCAGATACAAAACACACCTATAGTTTACCTTTGATTCATATGTATAAACATCATTACAATATGACTGGGAAAGATATATAGCAATTTCAATGTAACATGTAAAATACAAACTTTTTAATGTGGGGATATTAATGTGGAAGTTGTTATAGATGTCTACTTTTCTGTATATTAGATACATTTAAATATATTTCAATTTTACCCAAAAGTTACTAATATTTCTGTAATGCCCACGTATTACTAAAAAATTCATGATTAACATTGTGTGCATGTGTGAGAAGATGCTTCAGTAGTGTCTCACTCTTCGTGACCCTATGGACTATAGCCTGCCAGGCTCCTCTGTCCATGGGGTTCTCCAGGCAAGCATACTGGAGTGAGTTGTCATGCCCTCCTCCAGGGGATCTTTCCAACCCAGGGATTGAACTCATGTCTTCTGTATTGCAGGTGGAGTCTTTATCATCTGAGCCACCATAGAATGATGAACATTACAGATCTTTTATTAATATTAAAAAAAATACTGAGATTTGAGATTCATAGATTTCACCTGAATAAGACAATATTCTTAGTTAAAAACTTACAAACATAATTTTCTCTTTTCAGATGTCAATTTTGCAAAGAGCCACACTGTAGAAAATTAAGTGTCTTAGCTTGAGCACTTGAATTAGATGACCAGAAGGGTCACCCAAAAGTGGGAATTGGCATGTAATCAACATTTCAATGGAGTGCCTAACCTAGAGCTTTGTATAATATAAGGCTTTACTTAAAATTACAAACAAATATCATGGAGAAAAAAAACTGAATAACAACCCCAACAAACTTTAACTTAAATCACTGAATTCATCATACCCTTAATTCTGAAAAACAGCCACAGTGTAGCAGAAGAAAAGACTAACAGGGAACTCACAATTACGAAACCCCCATTTGAGTTCTCTTTGGAATTTGATTTAGATCAGGTAAACATTTTTTTTTTTTTTACTTTTTATATTTTTTAACTTCTTTATTACTCCTTTAATTTTCATTTTTATAACATACTATTACCTTGCAAAAAAAAAGACCCTATTTTTAAAGCAAATTTCATATATATATTTTTGATAATTTTTGTGATTGATTTTGTTTTGTATTTTTAAACCTTTTTGATCATCAGTGTAGCTATCTAAATTGAGGAAGTAATGATGCCACGGGGGTACTCTGAAGGAAAAAAAATGGGTGTAAATATTTGTAAATACAACAAAACAATTAACATTTACTGATTGATCATTATGTGCTTAGTGTTTGAAGTAAATTTCTTAATTTTATCCTCAGGATATCCTTAGGGAAATGTCAGTAGTACAAACAACAAAACACTATGCGATTTCACAGTTGGATTATGTGAGAATTTAAGTCCCTTGCCCATATTTCCATAATTTGGTGATGGATGAAAATACCCAAGATCTCAACCACCAGTTGTATCAATTGTATGATATAGGGCATTGTAATAACACCAAAGGTTGTTAAACGAGCCATATTTCCTTTGGAGTTTCCAGTTGGAAGTCCTCCTTCCCTTGCTGTCTTTGTTGTTGTTTCCTGATGGTTTTAGTCTATTTCATGCAGATGGTTCTGAGCCTTAAGAAGCCAGAACATAAGTCAGAGCTTCATTGTTCTTTCCTGGGTTCCTCATCATCAGTTATCTTATACAGACTCTTCCTGAATCTCTGTCCCTTTTTCTTTTGTACTGAGGACTCAGGGCACTTTCACCCCCTCTTTATCCTCAGTGGGTTTTGACTTATTTCATTCATGATTTAATAAATGTTTTCCCTAAGGAAACTCTGAAATTTTTTTAAAGAAAAACCAACTTTGTCACAGTATCAACAGAAAGATCATACTCCCAAGAGCATTCTCCCACACTCTCTTGTTCTTAGAAACAGGAACCAGCAGGTCATTTCATTTTCAAGTTCCAGCTGCAACTTCAACAGAGAGATCTAAGATTCTAAAACTAAGACCTTTAGTATGACTGACGATTCCTCCGAAACCAAACCAGTACTGTCCACATTTTTTAAAATGCTTATAAACATAATCTTTAACATAAATAACACAGTTCCTTGGATTTAGTAAATCGGTCATTTTTATTAGAAGTATTTCCTGCAGGCTGAAATTCCACAAGGGGTAGGGAGGGTGGCTTTAGCCAAACTGGTGTTCATGGCTCCGTCTATAAGGAAGGTGTAATCCATGGTCATAGACAAGCTCATAGATGATATTTCAGCTTATGCTAGTGTTGGACATCAGTATGAGAAAGTCTGGCTGTATCCCAGGTACAAGGGAGTGATCATAAAAGTGTACTGAGAAGAAGGGAAGATTAGCATAATGAGTACATTCACCTCATTGCAAGCCAGGGTATCTGGGCATGGCTTCACTATTTTATTTGGCACATTATTGAATATCCTAGGGCTTCCCAAGTGGCTCAGTGGTAAAGAGTTCACCTACTAGTACAGGAGATGTAGGTTTGATCCCTGGATTGGGAAGATGCTCTGGAATAGGAAATGGCAACCCAGTCCAGTATTCTGGCTTGGGAAATTCCATAACAGAGGAGACTGGCAGGCTACAATCCACGGGATGGCAAAAAAGTCGGAGACAACTGAGCAACTAAACAACAAATTGCTTACCCTATGTTATGAAGAATATCAGTGCCATTTCATATTCTGTAGAAAAGAAGCCTCCCTTGGAGACACACAGTATAAATTAACATACGTGTGTGTGTTCAGTCATGTCCAACTCTCTACAACCCCATGGACTATAGCTCACCAGGCTCCTCTGTCCATGCGATTTCCCAGGCAAGAATATTGGAGTGGGTTGCCATTTCCTACTCCAGAAGATCTTCCCAACTCAGGGATGGAACTCATGTTTCTCACGTCTCCTGCACTGGCAGGTGGATTCTTTACCACTGGGCCACCCAGGAAGCCCAGATTAACACAGAAAACCAGAAAAAAACCCTCTCTTAAACAAGTTTATTCAATTTGGTTTATGAAATATTTTCTACTTATTTGATTCAGGAATATATCTTTTTATTGTATACCTTTACCATTCCCAAGGGAAGTATTTTGGAAACCCCAATTGAGCTCAGTGCCCAGATATCAGTCAAATCAAATTATAAATATTAAAAACTACTTCTAAGCTACCCACTAATTATGTGTCTCTGATTCTATGAATAACAAAACAATAAAACAAATAATTATGCAACCATATATATGGCTATATAATTATGCATTATCTCTTTATAAAACATTTTATATCTGTATCTAATTGCTATTGCTCCTCTTTCAGTATACACTTAGATGGATTTCCTTTGTCTTTTGCCTCTCTGGTTATAGTCTTCAGTAGAGTCACTTCTTTTAAAATGACATGACATTGATTATAGAGAAATGGTTATTTGAATTACAATAAAAACTAAGCTTCTTTTACTATTTAAATTGTACACAAAGACACATCAAAATTACTGGCTCAAATGAGGTAGGCTTTTTCTCCCCTCTTTCAAGTCATTATCCAATGCAGACAGGATGTCTCTGCTCCAGGAAGTCCCCCAGGCACCAAGGCAGCTCTGCCTATCTCAGTTTAGTGCCTTCATATGTGTTCTGATCATCTCCAATTAGAGGAAGGTAAAGGTAGTAGAAACTCCAGGACAAAAACTTCTAAGAAAGCAACCCAGGGGGCTCCCCTGGTGGTCCAGTGGTTAAGAACCTGCTTTCAGTTCAGGGGATGCAAGTTCACTTCCTGATTGGAGAACTTAGGATCCCATATGCTACAGGGCAACTAAGCCCATGCACTGCAGCAAGAGAACACCTACGCACTGAAACAAATGACCCAGCACAGCCAGCAAAAGCAAAGAAAGAAGGTACAGATAGTATTTATCCACACATCACACTAGTTGGAATTTAGGGCTACACCTAGTTTCAAAGACTTCTGGAAAATGTGATTTCTTACTGGTGCCCACAGGACTAAGCAAGAGAGAAAATAGAACTAAAGATGGGCAACAACCTGCAATTTCCCATGGTCCATTACTCTAGCCTGCTAAAGAATAATCTGTGTTCCATAAACAGACTTTTGCCCTAAGGGAGACAATACAAGACCCCCTTCAGTTACTATCTCTATTCCAAAATCCTGAATATTTTAGGTGATATGTAGTCCTTTTCATCAGGTTGAGAGATATCTCCTGTTGGGATATCATCTTGTGATCTGTCTCCTCTCTCTTTTATACAACAGAATAACCCCAGTAAACTTTCCCATTCAGAAAAGGAAATAATTGCAAATGCATGTTGTTGTTCAGTCACTAAGTCGGATCCAACTCTTTGCAGCCCCATGAAGTGCAGCACACCAAGCTCCTCTATCCTCCACTATCTCCCAGAGTTTGCTGAAATTCATGTCCATTGAATCAGTGATGCTATATAACCATCTCATCGTCTTCCGCCCCTTCTCCTTTTGCCTTAAATCTTTCCCAGCATCAGTGTCTTTTCCAATGAGTCGGCTCTTCACATCAAGTGGTCAAAGTATTGGGACTTCAGCATCAGTCATTTCAATGAATATTCAGGGTTGATTTCCTTTAGGATTGAGTCGTTTGGTCTCCCTGCAGTCCAAGGGACTCTCAAGTGGATGTATGCAGTCACTACCACTAGAGAGGGCCTGAAAAGGTCCCTGCCCTGGGTGGTGGAACAGATGAGTAGATCAGACAGTGGTTAGGTCTCTGGGATGAACTGCCCTATCCACTGTCATCCATGCTACTCCCCATGGCAGGGAGTATCTTCCTGGTCTTTATTCTTATGCCCGCATCTGAAATGGGTGCTGGAGGGATATGTTCTCCTTAGGGGCTATGTAGTTTTCTCATAGGCTTTGACACAATGCAGTTTCAAGAGCCTGGGAATTGTGCTAGACCAGTTGTATGGCCTGATATTTCCCCCAAACATAATAGATGCCTGAACAATGTGGTACCAATTGAAGGAAAGTTACACGGCTCACAATAGCCTGGAGTTAAAACTCCCCTTGGGTCCTCCCCACCATTCTATGTAACACAAAGAACTCTCTCACCTGCAGAAAAAAATGGACATTAAGGTCCATTATGCTCAGCTCCCAGCCGGTCCCAGCCTCTGGCCAATTTCCAGAATTCCTTGCCCCAGCCGTTTAAGGGATAACTAACCCAAACAACCTTGGAGAAGAACAGGCCCCCTTAAGACAGTAGACTTCCACATATATGCTGACAAATACTTACTCTTTTCTTGGGTTAGTGCTGCTGCTAAGTCACTTCAGTCGTGTCTGATTCTGTGCGACCCCATAGACGGCGGCCCACCAGGCTCCCCCGTCCCTGGGATTCTCCAGGCAAGAACACTGGAGTGGGTTGCCATTTCCTTCTCCAATGCAGAAAAGTGAAAAGTGAAAGTGAAGTCGCTCAGTCGTGTCTGACTCTTAGCGACCCCATGGACTGCAGCCCACCAGGCTCCTCCGTCCATGGGACCTTCTAGTTAGTGTAGCAGCTCACTAATCTGACTGCTGCCCCTTCTCGCCTCATTGAAGGTGATCTGTTCCTGTAAAGTGCCAGTCTTGTTCTTTTTCTGAACCTCACTTTCTCTAACTCCCTTACCCTACACCAGTCACTTCCATGTTCAAGTAATATCACCCAAAGTTCCTTTCAGGACACATTCTGAAATCTCCTTTATATCGCAAAATCAGTTTTCGGCCCATTTCTTTCTCTCTCACTTTAATGAGGATGAAAGTGAAAGTAGTGAAAGTACCGGTTGCTCAGTCATGTTTGATTCTTTGCAACCCCATGGACTGTAGCCTGCCGGACTCCTCTGTCCATCGAATTCTCCAGGCAAGAATACTGGACTGAGTTGCCATTCCCTTCTCAAGGGGATCTTCCCGACCCAGGGATCAAACTCATGTCTCTCATGTCTCCTGCATTGCAGGCAGATTTAAATCTGAGCTATCCTGGAAGCCACTTCACTTTTTAAAGAAGATAACCTATGGAGATTTAAAGCAAAATATCTTAGTGGAATATCAATAGGAACCTGATTTTCTGGCACAAAGTTATATCCTGTAATTTGGCTGAAACTTAACGGCAGGACTTTGTGAAAAGCTTCATGTACATAGTCTTAGTTCAAGCATCTGTGCTTTCAAATACCACTTTCAAATTTTCCAACTTTTGTTGAATTCATCATTTCCTTCTGTCTTACTCAAAGTAACAGGGAATAGCTGCTGCTGCTGTTGCTGCTAAGTCACTTCAGTCGTGTCCGACTCTGTGTGACCCCATAGACGGCAGCCAACCAGGCTCCCCCGTCCCTGGGATTCTCCAGGCAAGAACACTGGAGTGGGTTGCCATTTCCTTCTCCAACGCAAGAAAGTGAAAAGTGAAAGGGAAGTCACTCAGTCTTGTCCGACTCTTCATGACCCCATGGACTGCAGCCTACCAGGCTCCCCTGTCCATGGGATTTTCCAGGCAAGAGTACTGGAGTGGGGTGCCATTGCCTTCTCCGAACAGGGAATAGCTACTATACCACAAAATGATAGATCCATCCAACCACTTTCCATAGAGTTATCTCCATAGGCACATAGTCAGCTTTCTAAGTTGTTATGAAGGACAGTTTTGCTAAAAAGTTTGCTACAATAAATACCATCAGCTTCCCAGCCTGCAGTCTCTATGCCATCACCAGAGGCTAGCCTCTGAGTCAATAAAACATGTCTTAGCTTTTTGTTACATCAGAAAGAAACCTACCTTCAGGTACTAAGTTTTATGTTAGGGTCAAGTTTAAGCTTCTATATCAAAGCTAAGTGGCCCCAACAAGATGCAAGTTTATTTCACTGTAATGAAACAAACCAGTATGAAGAGCCAATCTCTGCTCCAATGAAGTCACCCAAGTATTTGGTTAGTGGGACAGCTGCGGCAAACATCAGGGGTATCTAAGTTTTCAACAGTAGCTATCATGTCTCTCCAGAAGAAAGGAAAGATGAGAGTAAACAGAAGAATATTGAGAAATGTAATATGGCCACATGTTTGAAAAGGAAGGATAAACAGATTTGAAAGGAAGACCTGAGGTTCCCTATAGCTTTAGAACACGTGATCAAAATCATATAAACAAAATGATTTGACATATGATACATCAGACAACATATTATGCAATGATATATGTTCAGATAAACAAATCCTACCGAGATTTAACAGAAGATTAATAAATCCAGGTCTGTAACCCAGATAATGTATTCTTTGATACGGTGGCATTTAAAAATGCAGTACCTCTTAGCATGAATAAACCAGATTATATTCTTGCACAATAATCAAAGGCAAAATTGCAATTGAATGAAGTTACTATTTTGAGATTAAAACAGTCAATAAATCTCAAAATAAAATAGTAACTTCGTTCAATTATCCAAGTTTTCTGTCTTATAGTTACAGAACAAAAGCAATGAAAACAATGAGATATTTTGGCATCCCTTCAGTAAACAGTTGTCTGGATGCTTGTTACATGACCCAACAATAGATCTTTATATTGCCTATGGCTAATGTGACTTAAAAAGGGTAATCAAAGCTTCAAGAGTCAAAAGGTTTATTATTAGAATTCCAAAGCTCTCTGATTTAAAATCCAAAGTTCTCAAAAATCCAGATTTTTCTGGATTTAAGATCAAATGGAAAATCTTTGGTAATATCATAGAGATTAACAAATCATACTTTACCAAATCAAAATAAAAACCTAAAACGGTAGGTTTAAGTAATTCATTTAACTGATATATTATACGTATATATACGTGTGTGTGTGTGTCTTCACATATCTTTTCTTCACTCCTCCTATTACCCTATAGGTGGCCAATTCCTCTAAATCTACTGTGGCTCATTTCAGTGAATCATTAACTATCTGTTTCTTCCTCTGTATCTTCCACTCAGTCTCTCCCTCTCCCTGGACCCTTCCTATGAGCTAATTGCAGCTACTTCTAGAGTGGGGTTTCCCAGATGGCTCAGGGGTAAAGAATCCACCTGCCAATGCAGGAAACTTGGGTTCGGTCTCCAGGTTGGGAAGATCCCCTCGAGAAGGAAAGGGCAACCCACTCCAATATTCCTGCCTGGAGAATCTCATGCACAGAGTATCCCAGCGAGCTACATTTCATGGTGTTGAAAAGAGATGGACATGACTTAGTGACTGAATAACTCTTTATTCCCTGTGTCCATTCTTAATTTCCTTTTTCTAAAAGTAAATGTGACTGTGTGGATCACAATAAACTGTGGAAAATTCTGAAGGAGATGGGAATACCAGACCGCCTGACCTGCCTCCTGGGAAATCTGTATACAGGTCAGGAAGCAACAGTTAGAACTGGATGTGGAACAACAGCCTGGTTCCAAATAGGAAAAGGACTATGTCAAGGCTGTATATTGTCACCCTGCTTCTTTAACTTCTATGCAGAGTACATCATGAGAAACTCCGGGCTAGAGGAAGCACAAGCTGGAATCAAGATTGCCGGGAGAAATATCAATAACCTCAGATATGCAGATGACACCATCCTTATGGCAGAAAGTGAAGAAGAACTAGAGAACCTCTTAATGAAAGTGAAAGTGGAGAGTGAAAAAGTTGGCTTAAAGCACAACATTCAGAAAACGAATATCATGGCATCTGGTCCCATCACTTCATGGCAAATAGATGGGGAAACAGTGGAAACAGTGGCTGACTTTAGTTTTGGGCTCCAAAATCACTGCAGATAGTGATTGCAGCCATGAAATTAAAAGACACTTACTCCTTGGAAAGAAAGTTATGACCAACCTGGACAGTATATTAAAAAGCAGAGACAATATTTTGTCAACAAAAGTCTGTCTAGTCAAGACTATGGTTTTTCCAGTAGTCATGTATGGATGTGAGAGTTGGACTATAAAGAAAGCTGAGCGCACAAGAATTGATGCTTTTGACTGTGGTGTTGGAGAAGACTCTTGAGAGTCCTTTGGACTGTAAGGAGATCCAACCAGTCCATCCTAAAGATCAGTCCTGGGTGTTCATTGGAAGGACTGATTTTGAAGCTGAAGCTCCAATACTTTGGCCATCTGATGCAAAGAGCTANGAAGACTCTTGAGAGTCCTTTGGACTGTAAGGAGATCCAACCAGTCCATCCTAAAGATCAGTCCTGGGTGTTCATTGGAAGGACTGATTTTGAAGCTGAAGCTCCAATACTTTGGCCATCTGATGTGAAGAGCTAACTCATTTGAAAAGACCATGATGCTGGGAAAGATTGAGGGCAGGAGGAGAAGGGGACGACAGAGGATGAGGTGGCTGGATGGCATCACTGACTCAGTGGACATGAGTTTGGGTAAACTCCACGCATTGGTGATGGACAGGGAGGCCTGGCATGCTGTGGTTCATGGTGTCACAAAGAGTCTGACATGACTGAGCGACTGAACTGAACTGAGTGTTGATTTTACTTAGTTTTTGCCTGCTCCTGTCTTAGTTGCAGCACGTGAGATACTGATCTTAGCTGTGGCATGCAGAGTCTCTAGATGCTGCTTGTGGGATCTAGTTCCCTGACCAGGGATGGAACTCAGGCCCCGTGCATTGTTAGAGTACAGTCTTAGCCACTGGAGAACCAGGGAAATTGCTGTCCATCCTTAATTTCTATTCTCCCCTCAACTTTCTAAAATGTTGCCTCCATCCATAGCACTCCCTGAATCTGCTCTCACCAGGTCAGCAAGATGCTGTTTCCTGAGGTCTTGTGTGCACTTTTCTGTTCTCATCTCACCAATCCCTTAGTAACATTTATCAGAGTTGACCCATAACCTACTCACTGGCTGCTGTGACACCTCATTTTCCCTCTTCTTCTTCCTACTTTCGAATCATCACTTCTCCCCAGTTCCTTTTGCTGCCTCATCTTCATCTATTTTTGGATGTAGATAGTCCTTAGGAATCAGTCCTTGGGCATCTTAAAATCTCAGACACCTTATTCTTCTTAGGCAAGCCTCGTCTTTCTTATTGTTTCCATTTCTTTCTGTGCCTGGATGGGTAACAAATGTAAATATTGGGCCCAAACCTCTCTTCTGAGTTTCAGAGCTTTGTATCCATCTGCTCACCTGATATCTGCTAATGGACCTTTCTATGACACTTCAAAATTCAGGATATCTAACAATAAGGTCATCTCACCTAAGTTTGGTTCTCTTTCAATGTTCCTCACTTCAGTAAGGACACCAGGCTGTTCACCTCATAAAACTAGAAATGAGCTTGCCAGCTCCATACTCAGGATATTTGACATTCAGAATATTACCACCCTTCTCAATTAAAAAAAAAACTATTTCAGTAACAATCATGAAATGAAATGAATAATAATCAAGAAGAATAAACATAAAAACACTGAAAATGTTTTATTGAAATTTGCATATATGCAATCATGCTAGAACTAAAATAATACATATGATTTAAAAGTAAATTATGTTTATAGTAAAAAATATATACATAATTGCTTTATACATTTAAAATATACCAATGTATTTTGGGGAAGCTTTCCAGGTGGCTCAGTGGTACAGAACCTGCCTGCTAATGCAGGAGACATAAAAAACGTGGGTTCAATCTCTGGGTCAGGAAGATCCCCTGGAGAAGGACATGGCCACTCACTCCAGGATTCCTGCCTAGAGAGTCCCATGGACAGAGGGTTGGTAAAAACTACAGTTACATATTGGTTGCGGCAGTAATGAATAATATAATAATTTCTGTTTCTGAGCCTTAAATTCTGCAAATCTGTCAAAGTCAAAATTGATTTTCTTCACATATTCATGCTTAATAGACAGTACAACAGATTTATCAGTCTTGTTTCATTCATGGAGAAATTTTTAGTTAATTTTAATTTCCATAACTTTCAACATATAAGCAGATAGTTGAGAGAGTTTTTAAACAAAAGACAGCTTGGGCAGAGATTTATAAAAGTCACATTTCACAAAATAAAATCCAGGAAGCGCAAATATGGTGCATGTCATTTTTTTCTTCAGAATCTATTCTAGCAAATTTCAGTTGTTCCACAGTAAAAAAAAATCTTAAATATAAATAAAACCTCCAAGTGGTCACTTAGAATGACAGAATTGAAATGATTCAAGTTATTTTTCTTCATCTTTACAATCACTATGCTGTCATTCTTTTTTTTACATCTACTGTTAAAGGCAGGCATATGCAGTGTAACTGGGATTGGAAATATAAAACATACCCAAAATGGACTAAAAGAATCCTCAACCTTTAGGAACACACTCCCCAAATAAACTCATGTTAATTCAGTTCACACAAAGAAGATGTAGAGAGCCAGATATGTAACTGGGAAAATTCCAAGCTAACTTCCTTGCAAACAGACTATAAAGGACAAATTACAAATGTGCTATTAGGGACTTCCCAGGTGGTGGAGCGGCAAAGACTCCACCTGCCAGTGCAGGAGACACAGGAGATGTGGGTACAGTCCCTGAGTTGGGAAGATCCCCTGAACAGAACATGGCAACCCACTCCAGTATTCTTGCCTGGAGAATCCCACAGACAAAGGATCCTGGCAGGCTACAATCCATGGGGCCACAAAGAGGTGGGCACAACTAAGAACACACACTGCATAGATTAAGAGGCTAAAGTCCATGGGGTCGCGAAGAGTCGGACACGACTGAGCGACTTCACTTTCACTTTTCACTTTCATGCATTGGAGAGGGAAATGGCAACCCACTCCAGTGTTCTTGCCTGGAGAACCCTAGGGACAGCGGAGCCTGGTGGGCTGCTATCTATGGGGTCACATAGAGTCAGACACAACTGAAGTGACTTAGCAGCAGCAGCAGCAGACCAGTAAAAGGTTGTTCTGGGAGAAATGTTTTATCACTAATATTGATTACTGTTGTGAGGGAGCTATTTCTATCCTGATTATTGTGATAGATCCCTAAGTTGATACAAGTCTAAGAATTTTTACAATTTTATAAACAAAAATAACACCATATGATATACACACACACACATATATGTATATATTAAATTATAATGGTCATTACACAGGGGTATGCATTTATCAAAACTCATAGAACACTGAAAATGAGTGAACTTTATATGTCAATTACCTCTAATTTTTTAATTTAAAAATTTCTGGAGTATAATGCTAATGAAGAATAGACTATCTTAGTGGGCGATATTGTCATTTAAACGCTCAACAGGCAATCAGTTCAGTCGCTTAATCGTATCCAATTCTTTGCAGCCCCATGGACTGTAGCATGCCAGGCCTTCCTGTCCATCACCAACTCCCAGAGTTTACTCAAACTCATCTCCATTGAGTTGGTGATGCCATCCAGCCATCTCATCCTCTGTCACCCCTCCTCTCCTCTCACCTTCAGTCGTTCCCAGTATCAGGGGCTTTTCAAAAGAGTCAACTCTTCGCATCAGGTGGCCAAGAGAGTTTCAGCTTCAGCAATCCTTCCAAGGAACACTCAGGACTGATCTCCTTTAGGATGGACTGGTTGGATCTCCTTGTAGTCCAAGGGACTCTCAAGAGTCTTCTCCAATACCACAGTTCAAAAACATCAATTCTTCGGCACTCAGCTTTCTTTATACTTCAAATCTCATATCCGTACATGTCTACTGGTAAAACCATAGCTTTGACTAGACAGAACTTTGTTGACAAAGTAATGTCTCTGCTTTTTAATATGCTGTCCAGGTTGGTCATAACTCTTCTTCCAAGGAANGCTTTCTTTATACTTCAAATCTCATATCCGTACATGTCTACTGGTAAAACCATAGCTTTGACTAGACAGAACTTTGTTGACAAAGTAATGTCTCTGCTTTTTAATATGCTGTCCAGGTTGGTCATAACTCTTCTTCCAAGGAATAAGCGTCTTTTTATTCCATGGCTGCAGTCACCACCTGCAGTGATTTTCAAGTCTCCCAAAATAAAGTCTGCCTATTTTCACTGTTTCCCCATCTATTTGCCATGAAGTGATGGGACCAGATGCCATGATCTTCGTCTTCTGAATGTTNTTTTGTACAGTTCTTCTGTATATTCTTACCACCTCTTCTTAATATCTTCTGCTTCTTTTATGTCTATATCGTTTCTGTCTTTTACTGAGCCCATCTTTGCATGAAATGTTCCTTTGGTATCTCTGATTTTCTTGAAGAGATCTCTAGTCTTTCCCATTCTATTGTTTTCTCTATTTCTTTGCACTGATCACTGAAGAAGGCTTTCTTCTCTCTCCTTGCTATTCTTTAGAACTCTGCATTCAAATGGGTATATGTTTCCTTTTCTCCTTTACTTTCTGCTTCTCTTCTTTTCACAGCTATTTGTAATGCCTCCTCAGACAGCCATTTTGCTTTTTTGCATACTTTTCCTTATTGTCTAAACCCTGGGCAGATGGTTCTCATGGGGAAAAAACTGAGGGAATCATTACTGTATAAACTTTCTTGGCATTATACAGTCCTTCCCGAGGAAGATATGGCCTTTCCTTCAGTTAATGGACTTTGATTCTGAGAACTAAGTCATACACAAAAACTATTTAGAAAATTGTGATTTATCATTGAAGCAGCTGACATGAGCCCTCTGCTTACCCATTTATATACACATATATGCATATGTACACACATACATGTTGTTTGTTGGTGAACCATCATCTCATCTTGCCTCCAAGAGTCATATGACTTATTTATGTGTTCTTGCCATAGATCCCTGTAAGCTAGGGCTTCTAGTTGCAATTCCGACCTGATGTCATATATAAAATATAACCCACATTACCTCTGATGTTTAAATGTTGCCACTGCTGCTAGCCCCCACATATTCAAACTTCTATTACCTTTATTGACCTTTAGGGAGCGCAGAGCCAGACTAGGCTACAGAAAACATTACTGAACTTATCGGAGTCACTGGTGCCGCATACCCTGCCCCCACCTCCAGACATTTCTCATTGTCTCAGTCAAAGCAATGTCATCCAGGCCCACCCAAGGAACATAGCTATAGTGTGTTCCTGAGCCTTATATAATAAATGGTTTTAAGCATGTTCATCTCTTTGGGTATTTGGAGTCCATCTTTAACATCTGCTTAGCTGGTTTTTGCATCTTCACTTCATTTAATGAGGGCTTCCTTTTTGCCAAATTTCACCACTGTTGGGGATTTCCCAGGTGGCTCAGTGGTAGAGTCCACCTGCCAATTCAGGAGATGTGGGTTCAATCCCTGGGTTGGAAAGACCTCCTGGAGAAAGAAATGGCCACCCATGCCAATATTCTTGCCTGGAGAAGCCAATGGACAGAGGAACCTGGTGGGCTATAATCCACTGAGTTGCAAAGAGTTAGGCATGACTCAGCCACTAAACAACATTACGATAGCTGCAGGTGCCCCTGCATCTAAACAGAGACTGGAGCTAATTCTAAAGGGGAAAAAAGGCAATGGCTGCAATTGGGCGTGAATATGGCAAGTTCAGTTTTGTACCTGAGGAGTATCAGCTTAAAGATGTGCAGTAACTAGTAAGATACATGAGACTTGAGCTAAGCAAGAGAAGTGTCCAGGAGAACACAGAGTAAGGAGATGGGATAAATGGGTCTAGTATGATTGAAGTTCTAGGAGTGAATGACATCAACCAAAGAAACTCTTCATAGAAAGGGGAGAGTAGGATAAAGGCCAAGAACAGAACACTGGAGGTGAAGTCGCTCAGTCGTGTCTGACTCTTTGCAAAGGGAAACACCCTAAAATTAAGGTGAGTGTTTCCACAAAGGGGACTCTTGCAGATCAGCCGGAGCAACAACTTGGGCAGGTAGGAGGGACTTCATGAAAAATGGATTGTTAAAAATATTATAAGCTGAACAACAGCAAGGAATAGGCACACTTTGAAGCGTTGTTGGATACATAAGAAATTATTACACTTGATTAAATTTACCAATACAGTTTCATTAAGCCTGAGTGTTTGGGGGAAAATGTTATTGGAGCCTGATAGCAGGGAGAGGGTAGTGCAAGATACTGAACACTATTTTTCTTTTGCTTTGTGTTTTGTTTTTGAGAAGCTTTGCTGCTAAGGAAACTGCAGGGAAATGAGAATATTTAGAAAGTACCTTTGATTCTGCAGTCAGATGTGAGAGAAAAAGAACCCCAATGGATAGAGTGGATGATAAGAGTTGAAGAAACAGACCAACTCATCAGAATCTACAGAAAAAAAAGAAAAGAAGAAATCAGGAAACCCCTGGAGCATTTGAAGTAGTTCTAAGAACTGAGCAATTCACAGCCTCAAGGAGTTTCCCCAATAATTTTTCAACATTAAATAAAACTTGCTAAAGATTGTAAGAAACATATAAATATAATGTATTAGCCCATCTTAGTAGTTAATGTAATACAGAAACTTTCAGCTTATTACAAAACACCAGTGACAACTTCCCTTTGAACAAAATGCCAAGTACAAAACTACACTGAATTTTCAAGAAATTGCAGTGGCCTAAATATCATAGCTTGCATGTCTGTGGCTTATGAGGTCTATCCTTCTTCTTAGCATTCTTGATTTGGTCCATTTATGAATATATATCCTGAGAGCAACTTAGCTGGATCCTATTAGAATAGCCCTATACACAAACTGTTTCACAGAACATTATTTAATATTATATCCTTTTTTTTTTGGTAAGAGCCAATAATAATTGGCCATGTAAATATATGTCAGTATAACCTGCAAGATCATCAATGAAGCCAGTATATGCTGAGGTGAGGGCTCAAACATTACCATCTAAAGCTTATTTCTAGAAGTGTTTCTCTGCCCTGAAGACATCACATCTTTTATAATCAGACAATTAAGATTAAAGTGCAACTCCTGTTCTTTTTGCTACAGTTCCAAATAACTCACTGTTAATTTGTTTGACGTTATTTTTCCTTATTTTTTGTCCTATTTCAACTGTGTTACTGTAAATGTTTTTTTCATTGTGAGCACTTTCAAATATTTTAAAAGTAGAGAGACTATAAATAATACATAGATAAATGCATTAAAGATAAATGTAGTGTCAAACTTAAGTCTGAGAGAGGGTTGCCTATCACAGTCTTGAAGACTTTGATGAAGTATTGTTTGATAGGGGTTGTATAGAACTACAGGAATTAGGACCAATCTATCTTCAACCATGCAAGATAAATTCACTCCAAAGACTAGACTCATAAACACTCAGGAATTCTTAAGAACCCAGAAAATTCCTTCCAAACAGATATGAGTGCAATGAATATACACATTGATTCCCTAGCAACCAAGACCATAGAAATCCATAGAGGTCTTCTATGTACAGAAAAAAAGAGTAAGAAGGTAAAATAATTGAATACACGCAAATGTGAATTCAGATAGAGACCTCTGATTGCACCAATTCCTTCTTCAAAGCAATATTGAAAAGTCCATTTTCCTTATAGGTGCCTAGAGGGCTCAGAGAAAGGGCATATGTCCTACTATTTTTTAGATAATTTCAAGGACTTCAGATGGTAGAAGAAAAAAAAAACAAACCTAATTGTATAAAGATAAAGCCTCCAGAGAGTTTTTGTTGATATTGCCTTCATGGAAGAGGAGTTTAAGACACAGTGATTATTAAAACAGGAAAACTCATCCACACTCTCATTAAAGTAGATAACAAAATGATTTTGCTTAAAGCAACAAATGTGAAATCTCTTAATTTTCTTCCTAAACCATGTGACTCTTTAGCAGCTTAGATAAAAGAAGCAGTTAGAGCAGATGAGCATCAGATCTTCCGTTAATGCAAAGTAAATTGAATTCCAGAGAATCTTGGTTCTTTCAAGTTGGCTGAGGGTGCCACAGTTCAATACAAAAACCATTATACTTACTTACCACGCTACAAAGTCCTCCAAATCATTTATAAGGGCTGAGCCCTAACGAATGGCCCCAAGCTTGCCTGCTTCATTGCAAATAAATCCAAGCCCTCCTCAGACATTACTGAATTGTTCTGGCAGCCATACACAGTGCATGTCTTCTTCCTCCTCTGTTTTCAGATTTTATAGTCAACTTTTCTAGTTTTTTTTTTTTTTTTTCTTTTCTTTACCTACAACAACCCTCGTTCTGGCCACCAATGTTCACATTTCTACAATGCTTGGTGCATACACTGGGGTCGAAACATGTTATCCTGCAATCAACAGTGGTCTGTTGGGAAAATCCAGTGATAGATCCTAATAGAATTCCACTAACTTCTCTTCATTTCACACCTGGAAAACTCTCCATCAGAATGATTTAAGATTTCACTCCATCCTGAGCACTCGTGCTATAGGACTGGTTCTCTGCTCTAGTGCCAGGAGAATGGACATGCCTGGAGCATTCATTTCCACTTACCCAAGCTAACCAACCAGAATACCAAAAGTAATCCAAATAGAGCAGGGGTTCCCAGCCTCCAGGCCGAGGACAGGTACTTCCCGTCAGATAACTGTGGCATTAGATTGGAAATGAAGTGCACGATAAATGGAAAGTGCTGCAACCATCCTGAAATCACCTCCCCCCCGCCCCCTGGTCTGTGGAAAAATTGTCTTCCATGGAAATCAATCCCTGTGCCAAGAAGTTTGGGGACCTCTGAAATAGAGGATAACCCACAAAACATTTACATTTAGTTTTGGGGATTGTTATAAAATTCTTTCTATCATAAAATATGATTATTTTAAATTCAAATGTCATAGTCCTTAAAGGGATATCTAATGGGATGGAAGCATACTGACTGAAACAGCACAGTTTGGATCCTGGCCATCACAAATCTTTGAAGGGAGATACAGCTGGTATACTGGATTACCTGGGTCAACGTGGTATTAGTGCAACCTGCTTAAGGCTTGGGATTACATTTCCCTGAATTTCTCTTCTATGCCCTTTTGGGTTAGGGCTGGTCACTGAGATGAATTCACAAGAGATTCTTAGGGTGATCAAGCACTCTGGTTTGCCTAGAAGGATTGTCATGGATTATAGGACTTTCACTGCTAAAACTGGGGAGATTTTGAGCAAACCAGGACGGTTGGTGACCCTTGATTAGAAAAACAGAAGTGATGCCATGATCATTACTCTTGGGAAATTGTGGGGATTGAAGTAATGATGAAATGCAGGGATTTCAGTAGGCTCAGTTTGTCCTTGTTCCTCTCCTCTCCTGATTCCAGTGAAGTCCACTCAATCTCTGGCCCCTGATTCCTATAGGTCAAATCCAGCAGAAGATGCCTGACTGCAAACTCATAGAGGTAGCATTCCCATTGGGGCAAGGGTGGGCATACAGGCAGCAATTTTCTAGAGAGATAACTGCTCCTCCAGGTCTTCCCACAGGCCCCCCCCTTCCTGTACTTCTACTCCGGTAGGCAGATAGAAGTAATATTCCCTATGTTTCCACAAGCTGTGACTTACCCAACTGCATCAGCACTCCAAACAGCACCAGTTACTGTTCAATCCCCTCTCATCTTCTAAAGTTCACTTCCCAGTTTCTCCTCCTTCTAGATAATTTATTCCCATAATATTTGTAAAGGCTCAGCTTCCTGACTGAACTCTGCCCAACCCACCTGCGTACTGAGTGACTGTGATTGGGTACCAAGAAATCACCATTGAGGAGTCAGAAGCATCAATCAGGATCCTAATGACACAATCAACAACAGTAACTAAATGTAGCTGCTTTTTCCTCAAAGAAGTTATTCCTACTTCTTCCTTCATCTTCAGTTTTTCTTTTCCGTAAAACTCATTCCTTTTAATTTTAGCATTTATCACAAGTTCTGAATTTTGTATCTATTTGTGTGATTATTAATTTAATGCCTGTGCCTCCTTACTGCCCACTGAAGACTGGAATCACATTTGTGTTTCTCAATACCATGTCCAGAGACTGCAAAATGCCTGGCACATAGTAGGTGCACAATAAAGTACAATGACTGTGTTTAAATGAATAAATTTAAAGAACTTCAATTTGAAATCTAGGACACTAGATTTATTCTTTAAGTATTAACTACAATATGCATCTTGAAAGAAGGAAACAAACAATTCTTCAGCTTTAAATATTGAGAGCCTTTTTACATTCCATCAGTAACATAATCCATGGCCAGGTAAATACTTGTCTTCTTTATTTCTCCCCACAAAGAGAATCAATTACAAACTTCTCTGTTAATCCCCTAAGTAAAATGTGGAGTCCATTAAGGGCTCAGAAGTTAGTAACCCTGGAATAGAGTGATGTTTATACTATTAAATGAATAATGGCTCCATATTGTCTTGAAGAGGAGAAATTTCCTGGGTTGCCATTTGGTTTGTTTGTTGGTTGGTTTTAAATCATTTAACAGGTCAAAAAGATGCTCTGCCTGGAATGAATACTAATGTTCCAACAAGAGTACAGCAGAGCAGTGAGCTGCAGTAAAAGTAACAATTTGCTTTCTGGCTGTCACTTTGGGATTTTGCCTTCAGTAAAGTTTTGGAAGTCACTGTAATACTGTAACGTTAACGTGTATTAAGTGGACTTAAAGTGCTGTCTATTCCCCAATCAAGAAGACACTGGGTAAATTTGCCAGTCCATCCAAAACATGCCTCTACAATGAGAAGTGCAATTCTGGAGGCCAAATATTTGCTAAGGTCAGTTTCTATTTCATTTTCAGAACCAGTTCATTTTGGATATATCACTCATACCTTCTTAAAACCAACATTCATAAATACCTTCCAAGTATTAGCCAGAAGTAGAGCTTTCTCACTGTATCCTAGGATCCGTGCATCACCCAATCTCCAAGACCTCTCCCTTCTCATCTAAAGTCCCAGGAGAGGTAGGTGGACATGCAGGATGCTAACAGAGACTCTACAAGAATCTCAGTGAAGAAGCCAAACTCAGCAGTCACCACATTTTCTTTACTAAGACAAGGAAGTTAGTCTCAGAAAGTTACCAACATCCCATGATGATGAGGTCTATGAAGCAACCACTGAGTCTTAGAGGAAAGGTGACCCCCTGAGGGGCAATCCAAACACCACATAGCTGGAGACGTAAGTAAAGAGAGGGACACGTGTATAATTTTCTTTCAAAATAAAAAGTGTGAAGATGAAAGCAGTACTTCTCAGATCAGTGTTCTCAGTGCCAGGGGTAACCTACTCTGTGTGAACCACAAGTCACCTGGGGGGATGGAGGCAGGGAAGACAAAGATATGCAGGGAGTGGCAGTTTGGCAAAGTTGTGTTTGTTTTATGGTTACCAGCACCTGGACTCCTTTGCTAGACTAAGTCCTGGAAGCACCTGCCTCACACAGTAGAAACCAGGATGGAACCAGAGAGCCTCCATTGTCCTGCCCCTGGCAGCTAGGTTTCTGGTCTATTACCCCACCTCGGCCAATCAGATGTTCCTGCCTGGGATACTAGATCATAACAGAGTAAAAAATAAAATGTAGGGACAGTTGAGACATTGTTCAGTAGGAAAGCAGAGTGGTGCCAGGACTGTAAGCCACGGAGTGGAACCTGAGGTCCAAGGGCTGTGGCAGTGAATGTCCAGGGCCAGCGCAGCATCTGAACCCACTCATTCCAAGGCAGGACGTGTTTCAAACAGGGCTCTGTTCCAGGCTGTCCTTCCAAATGCCTCACCATCTTGGTTCCTGCTCTCCTTACAAATCTGGTTCTCCAGCCTTCACTGGATTCAGAGATAATATATTCCTCATGTTTGATTTTTACCAGAGCAGATTTGTGACTTTGCAGTCTGGCAGTGGCAGTTATGGAGAGGCAGGAAAAAAAAAAAAAAATCTAGAGAAGATAAATGAGGTCCAGCACTGGCTTAACTGCTTGATGGCTCTGTGGCCTTGGGCAAGTCAATCCCTTCACAAGAGGTCAACTTGCTTATTCCATCATAAAAGCACATTGTTTCCATGTTACTCTCTCCATCCATCCCACCTTCCTCCCCACCCCTGTATCCACAGGTGTGTTCTCTATGTCTGTGTCTCCATTGCTGCCCCGCAAATAGGTTCATTAGTAACGTCCTTTTAGATTTCTATATATGTGTTAATATACGCTTTTTTCTCTTTCTGACTTACTTCACTCTGTGTAATAGGCTCTAAGGTCATCCACCTCATTAGAACTGACTCAAATGCATTCCTTTTATGACTGAGTAATATTCCATTTTATATACATATACTACAGCTGCTTTAGCCATTCATCTGTTGAGGGACATCTAGGTTGCTTCCAAGTCCTAGCTATTGTAAACAGTGCTTCAGTGAGCATGGTGGCATGGGGTGGGAGGTGGGAGGGAGGTTCAAGAGGGAAAGGACATATGTATACCTATTATTCATGTTGCTATGTGGCAGAAACCAATACCATATTGTAAAGCAATTTTCCTTCAATTAAAATACATTAAAAAAAAAAGCACACTGGACTAGATAGTTCTGCTGCTACTATAGTATTAGTGCCACCTTTTGTTCAGTACATTGTTATTGATGACAAAGTTGATAGCTTTAAAGTTCTCCAATGAATTAATTCAATTTAACAAATCTGTGGAACACATATTCTGTGCCAGGCAGCATGCTAAATGCTGGAAATACAACAGTGAATAGATAATCCATGGTTTCTGTCTTCTTGGAGCTTACAAGGAGGACACAACAATTGCCAGCCTGTCACCATGGGGTAGGGCAAGCATTTGGCTCTGATAAGGACATAGTGTGCTTAGACAACAATGAATGGAGCCCTACTCAGACTTTGGGGAATCAAGGGGGTTTCCCCAGGAATTGTGACTTCCAAGCTTCTCTGGCAAGAACTGAAGGATGAGTTAGAAAGAGTGAGGAAGGGATTTCTCTGGTGGTCCAGTGGTTAAGAATCCACCTGCCAATGCAGAAGACACAGATATGATCCCTTCTCTGGGAAGATCTCACATCCCTTGGGGCAACTAAGCCCATGAGCCATAACTACTGAAACCCACAGGTGTAAAGGAAGACACTGCAATGAGAAGCCCACTCAACCCAATGAAAAGTAGCTGCTGCTCACTGCAATTATAGAAAACCCCCAGACAGCAATGAAGACACAGCACAACTAAAAATAAACTAAATAAATAAAATGTAAAAGAAAAGGAAGAGTGGGGAGATAAATGGATCCCTACGTAAGGGACAACACTGGCATCAATGGTCACGAGGAACTAAGATGGGGTCATGGTCAATGGGATGAAGATATGATACTAATGATGTTAAAGCAGTAAGCAGATACTGGATCAGACTGTACTAGGAAGACCATATGTGGGTTTTATTCTAAAAACTAGGAGAATGTTTAGAGATTCAAATCTCCTCCCTCCCTTTCCCCCTTCCCTCCTTCCTTTCACAAAGGCAAGAAAGTAAACAAATGTGTTTTTAAATGATTTGCAGCAACAAGGGTTGAATGAAAACATATTTTCAGAGTTAACCAGAAAATTAAATTAAATTGCCCATACCTTCAGACTCTGGCTCCCTGAAGTTTCTCTGATGGTAGTGCTGAATCTGTTCCTTGGGAAATACACATCTGGCCCTCACTACTAAGCTTCGCAGCACAGCAGAAAACTCACCTTTCTACTCACACTTGAGTTATCTGATGCAGATTTTCAAAACTGACTCATAGATTACAAAGGCATGAAACTGACAAGGAAACCTGCCGAACAAAGCAATTCCAACACAAGCTTATCTGGGTTCCCTGGACCATCTTTCACCCAGAGAGCGCTGCATTTGAACAAACACCCACTCATGCTTTGATTCTCAGAGCAGATAAGAATTTTGTTACTAGAGAAGCAGAAGTAGTTTCATTGCTGCTGCTGCTAAGTCACTTCAGTCGTGTCTGACTCTGTGCGACTCCATAAACGGCAGCCCACCAGGCTCCCCCGTCCCTGGGATTCTCCAGTCAAGAACACTGGAATGTGCTCTTCAGAAGGGCATGGAACCCCTAAATCCACTCTAAGTTAATTGATCTCAGTGTTCTTAGATTTCCTCATTAGTCACTGAGTTGTCTTCTTGGCAACAAGACAAAGTCTATCCACAACCCTTCCAACATCTGATGCTCAGAACCACACCCCAATAAGACCTGAACTGGCTCAGTGCTACAGCACAGCTGTCTCCTTAGCCCTGGACTCTGCCTTTCTAGCGATGGAGCTGGCTTGTTCTGGCATTTTTGACATTCACATCACACTGTGGACTCCCACTGAGCCTGCTGTCGATGAAATCTCTAAAGCTTCATCCCAAGGATTGCAGTTGAGCTGCTTCTCCCCCACCTCGTGTACAATTTGACTTCTGAACCCAAGTGCAGGACCCTCCATTTATCCCTATTAAATTTCATCTTGTTAGATTCAGGCTATTGTTCCAGGCTGTCGAAATCATTTTAGATCTTGGCCCTGTCGGCTGTCTCCCTCTTTGCTTTATGCCATCTGCAAATTTGATCAGTGTGCTTTCCATGCTTTCATCTAAGTCATCAGTGGGAAGGTTGGGGAGCACAGGAGCAAGGACATGACCCTCTAGGTCACCAGAGATTGCTCTGCAGGTCATTGGTGATCAGTCAATCAGCATTCATGGAGTCCTGTCTTTTACCCAGGTTCCAGTTCACTGAGCTATATCATGGCCCAGCCCACATTTGTCCATCAAGTCCACCACAGCGTCAGGGGCTACTTTGTCAAATGTCTTGCTGATATCCAGATACGCCTTGCTAGATCATACCTTGATTTAATAATATAGGAATACTGGGTACAGAAAATCTATGAGCACTGATGAAAACATTGGTAAACACTGTGTTTGTAGAGCTGGGTTTTTATGACAGGGTAGTTGACTATTAGAAAATGAGTTCCTTAGAGCTAGCAACTCTGCTTTGTCTGTCTGCTCACAGCTGTTTTTCCAGCACCTGGGGCAGTGGCTAATGACAGGAGATATTCAAATAGCTATAAAGTTACCTCATCAGTGAACATATCAATAGCTTGGGGTTAGCTGTCACCTAACCTAATTCAAACAGCAAAACATTTGTGGATTTCTAAATGAAGAAACAATAAGATAGGATGTGGGATCTATTTCCTGTCATCTAGACTAGGGTTTGGCAAACTATAGCCCATAAACCAAATCAGTCCTACTGCTTGGTTTTGTAAATAAAGTTTTTTTCAGAACATACATGTGTTCATGAACTAACATGCTGCCTGTTTATGGCTGCAATTATGCTATCACAGCGGAGCCCAATATTTGTGACACAACTTTGTGGTCCATAAGGCTGAAAATACTTACTCTCTGGCTCCGTACAGAAAAAGTTTGCTGACCACTGACCTAAGGAATTAAATCTAAACTTTATCTAAGACTCTCCATAGCCTAACTTTTTGCTAATTTTCTTACTTACTGATCAAGATTAATGCTCTGGAAAAAATATTCCCAAACATATCGTGCCTATTATTATCTGTGCTTTTTCCCCACTGTTAGATATAATCAGAATGTCCTGTCCTCCTATCTAGGTCTTTCTCAACGTTGCACATCTACACACATAAGAAGTAAAGAAGTAAAAGCTGCTCAGTCGTGTCCAACTCTTTGCAACCCCATGGACTGTAGCCTGCCAGGCTCCTCTTTCCATGGGATTCTCTAGGCAAGAATACTTAAGCGGGTAGCCATTCCCTTCTCTAGGGGATCTTCCCAACCCAGGGATCCAACCCTGGTCTCCATACTGCAGGCAGATTCTTTACCATCTGAGCCACCAGGAAAGAACTGTACGCAAAATAAACAGAACAGGATCGCAAACCTTTGCTGAAGTTTACTATAAACTGAGAACTCTGTTAGACTCTTTATAATTATCTTCAAAATACTAGTATATAGCAGCTTGTTTTTTTTCTTTCTATTGAGAAAACTGAGGAATTAAGTAACTTATCCAGTGATTCATAGAGAATAGAAGGTTTGGCTAAAGTTTGAGTGAAGGTTTGTCAGAATTCCTTTGCAGTTTGGCTTCGTTTTGCTCATTGCTTGTTCACAACTAAGTCACTTTACAAAAGGGGAGATGGAACCTATCCAAATCTCCAGAAATCTTGATTTGGGGATTGGATAATCAAATCAATCTTTTTTAGATCTTCCATTGATGTTTAAGTCAGCCGAAGTCAATTTTATTTTGAAAAGCCATTAACTAGCATGACTTTAAACAATAAAATCAATTCAGAAACTATTCATTCAGTTAAAATCTAAGATAACAATATTAAGGCAATTGTGTTTGAACTACAATCCTAAGAATAGTCCATTCATATCCCTAAATCATACTGTGCTCTTCACTCGGACAGCTCGCATCCCATCTGCCAATGCACAGATGGGCTGGTCTGTGCATACGAGCTGCCCTTTGCATGCTGTATGTAATAGCAACAATGATGAACCTTGTGTGTTAGGAACCTTGCATGCGGCTCAGTTCTCCATCACAGGATCTTTGGACAGGAGGGAAAGCGACTGGTATTATCTAATCACAGTTTCTATTTATGTCTCTCCTCTTCAAATCACTTCTCTAGCCCAGGCCAGTTCTTTTCCTTCCACTAATAACTAGATTTGAGCTTTCCCTTAAGATCATATTTCATCAGCTCTTGGCACATCTCTTCTGCTGCTAATGCCACGCTGATCTGCTTTGGCAAGTTTCCAGATCTTCTTTTATCACCTTAGTGACTACATCCTAGCCAGGCTTCTCTCTCTATCCCTGACCCTTCCATATGCCCCTTTCCCCCACAAGCTTCAACATCAACTACCTGGCCAGATTTAATTTCTTATCCATGTCTATTCAAGCAGACACTAAAACAAAAATAGTATTTCCCTGGAAGGAGCTTCCATTCCCCATGGCCAAACTTAGCACAGCTCTCACTATCAGGAAGAGCTTTCCAGGGTTAGGCTGAATCCCTTGGGTGGGCCTAACGAAACAGTGAAACAGATGCAGAGAAAGGGGTGGGGGGAAGTCTTACAGGAAAGCACGTTTTGGATCTTCAGTGTATTTTGTTAAATTACCACAGGGTAATTTGGTATTTATATAAGGATAATACTCAACCTTAAAGATGATAGGGTATCAGCAGAATTTAATTACTCCTTCAGGTCTCTGCTGCACAAGCAAGTGTTCATGTGACAGCTTTGGGTGGTACTTCTCTCTTCCCCTGAAGGCCATAGAGATGGCTTGTGGATGGTGGTGGGTGCACATCACGGATAGAAACCATCTCCCAGACACACCAGTTCTCAGCAAAAGGGAATCTGTGTCAGGTTCATATGCTTACCCAAGGGCCACTGGAGAGAACCAACCAGAAGGCCAGTGTTGCAGGGCACCAATCTCTGCCAGCACAGACCATCTTAGGAGTGACGGCTTCTGAAAGAAAGAATCCACAACCTAAAGCTCCCTTCTCTTGACACTGTACTACTGTTTGATGGGGACCGAAAGGATGCTCATGGTAGGCAGAAGTCTCTCTCTCCCTAACCGGGAAATACCAGAAGACCATCTGCAGAGTCTCAGAAACCCTTGGGATCCTTTCTGGGCTAGAAGACTCTTTAGTTGAAGGACTGGAAAAGAGCTGCAGCCTTGGCAAGCACACACTCTTCTGTCTGAGGTCTCTGGTATCTGAATCCAATTAAGGATCCACAAGCAAGGCTGCCTAGGATGCTGCAACCTGGATGGAGCCTGCTTGAGTCAGAGTTGCAATAAACATCCCACACCACATTCACCCTGGACACCTCCTCCTGAGGAGTGCTGCAGTTTTTGAGTGGATTCACAATGACTATGCTGTTCTCTCTGCTTCCCCAAAATAGAGTTGCAGTACTGTAGTTCCATGGAAAGATGCTTATGTTTAATTTCATAAGTAGGTCAAGAAATAGAACTCTTCTAGGGATGATGTAAGTTCTGGACAAATTAGCATGATATTTCTTTGAGAAATGTAATTCATAGGGTTAGGAATTTAAGATTTGTAAACTAGACCAATGACTTCACATATTGGGTCACAGTTTTCCCAATGGAAAGATAATGGGGCGTGGGGGAGTGAAAGGACTGAACATTAGACAAGGGATTCTTCTTCCTATAGCCCCTATCCCTAGCAATCGCCTTCCTGCAACTTGTTTGCTGAAAAGCACCACCATGCCTCTAGTGACTGAACACACTCAAAATGGTCCTTCATGTTCTTCTTTGCCCAAGTATCACCTCAAATCAAAGCAACAGCTACAAGCTATTGACCTGTGTATCTCTTGTGCTTCCCCCAGCCTCACTACTTGCAAAGCTTCTGCCTTGATAGCCAGTTCTTGACCATGCCCTCCTGGTTGGGTAAAGTGATCACCCTCTGTCTCATCACAGTTTATCTACTCTCCTTACCCAAGCCCTAAATGTGTTAACACTTCAAATCCACATCACAGAGAAAAATCATGACTTCTCTTATATACAAACCTTTCCATGGTATTTTTCTACTTTAAATAATTCAAATTCATTTTTTATAGCTATAAAATAAAGACCAGTACTTCCTCAGCTCCACTGCTCTCTGTATTCCCAGAATCTAGCTAACTTATATGTGATTTGCACTCTGGAAGGAGATGATATATATACATACACACACACACACACTCCCTCTCTCTCTCTTAACTTTATGGACAATCAGGCACATTTTTATTCTTTTTTTAATTGTTCAAGTTTTTAAAATTTATTCTTATTTTAGTATACTTGCTTTATCATGTTATTTCTATTATACAGAGAAATGAATCAGCCATACATACATCCCCTCCCTTCTGGCCTGCCTTCCCCTTCAGGTCACCACAGGGCCCTGAGTATAGTTCCCCGTGCTATACAGTAGGTTCTCATCAGTTTTCTCTTTTATGCACAGTATCAGAAGTGATAATGTGTCGATCCCAACCTCCCAATTGCTCCCAATCCTCCTTCCCCCTCAATATCCATATATTTGTTCTCTATGGCTGTGTCTCTAAACTGAACATTTAGATTTACATTAATTGTAGATTCACATGCAGTTTTAAGAAATACTACAGAGAGATCTTTTATACCCTTTACAGTCTCCCCCACCGGTGATATCTTGCAAAACTGGAGTACAAAAGGAAACCACAATCAGAATATTGGCAGTAATATAGTCAAGACACAGAATATTTCTATCAGCACAAGGATGCTTTTATCATTCTTCAACAGACACACCTGGGCTTCTCAGTGATGCTGGTGGTAAAGGTCCAGGTGCTAGTGCAGGTGGCATAAGAGACATGTGTCCCACCCCTGGGTTGGGAAGACTCCCTGGAAGAAGGGAACCCACTCCAGTATTCTTACCTAAAGAATCACATGGACAGAGGAGCCTGGCGGACTGTAGTTCATAGGGTCAGAAAGAGTCAAAAATGACTAAAGGGACACAGCACACATACATAGCCATACCTAACTCTCATCCTTCTGTTCACCAACCTTTGTCTCTAATTTCTAGCCACTACTAATCTGTTCTCCATTCTTAAATTTTGTAAATTTAACAGTGTTATAGAAAAAAAAAAATCATACAGTATACAAACTTTGGGAATCTTTTTTCATAAAGCATAATTCTCTGGAGATTAATCCAAAGTATTGAAGATATCAAAAGCTAGTTCCTTTTCATTGCTGAGATGTATTCCACAGAATGGATATGGCATCAATTTTAAAATCATACATTTGTATGCGAGACAGCAAAAGAGACACAGATGTATAGAATGGACTTTTGGACTCTGAGAGAGAGGGAGAGGGTGGGATGATTTGGGAAAATGGCACTGAAACATGTATACTATCATGTAAGAAATGAAGCACCAGCCTGTGTTTGATACAGGATACTTGGGGCTGGTGCATGGGAATGATCCAGAGAGATGATATGGGGTGGGAGGTGGGTTCAGGATCGGGAGCTCATAAACACCCGTGGTGGAGTCATGTCAATGTATGGCAAAACCAATACGGTATTGTAAAGTAAAATAAAGTAAAAATTAAATTAAATAAATAAATAAAATCATACATTTGGTGAAGGATATCTAGGTTGTTTCCAAATTTTGGCTATTGCAAATAAAACTGCTATGCACATCCTTGTATGAGTGTTAACATAAATTTTAATTTCTCTGGGGTAATTGTCCCTCTGTGCAATTTCTAAGCTGTACAAGAGTTGCATGTTTACTTTTATAAGCAACTGCCAAACTGTTTTCCTGAGTGGTTGGACTATATTACATTGACACTAGCAATATATGAGTAAACCAATTTCCTACAGCACTGCCAGCATTTGGTGTTATCACTATTTTTCTTTATAATACTAGCTATTCTATTTTTGGCATTTTTTAAAAACATTTTAATTGGAGGATAATAGCTTTACAGATTGTGTTGGCTTCTGCCATACCACAACATGAATCAGACCTAAAGCATACATATGTCCCCTTCCTCTTGAACTTCCCTGCTACCCTCGACCCCATCCCATCCCTCTAGGTTGTCACAGAACACCAGGTTGAGCTCCCTGTGTTATACAGAAACTTCTCATTAGCTATCTATTTTACATATGGTAGTGCACATGTTTGGAGAAGGTAGTGGCACCCCACTCCAGTATTCTTGCCTGGAAAATCCCATGGACGGAGAAGCCTGGTGGGCTGCAGTCCATGGGGTCGCTGAGTGTCAGACACGACTGAGCGACTTCACTTTCACTTTCATGCATTAGAGAAGGAAATGGCAACCCACGCCAGTGTTCTAGCCTGGAAAATCCCAGGGATGGGGGAGCCTGGTGGCTGCCGTCTCTGGGGTCGCACAGAGTCAGACACGACTCAAGTGACTTAGCAGTGTACGTAGCAGTGTACATATTTCAATGCTACTTTTTCAGCTCGTCCCAGCCTCTCCTTCCCCAACTGTGTTGACAAGTCTCTTCCCTAGGTCTACATCTCCAGTCCAGTCCTGCCCTTCAAGTGGGTTCATCAGTATCACAGGTAAGTAGTAATATCTCCTTGTGAATTTAATTTGTATTTTCCTAACGGTAAATACTGGTGAATCATCTTTTCTCATGCTTGTTATTTTCTATCCTCTTTGATAAAATATCTGTTCATGTCATTTGCTCATAATTTTCTTGAGTTTGTATTTTAACTAATGAGTTGTGAGTTATTTATACACTAAATAACAAATCTTTACAGGATATGTGGTTTGAAAATATTTTCCCCCAGACTGTAGCTTATCTTTTAATCCTGTTAACAGGGGCTTTTTTTACAAAACAAAACAAAATTAATTTTTGATGTGCTCTAAATGATCAATTTTTGATGCAATCTAATCAACCAATTTTTTCTTTCATGTATTGCGATCTGGGGTCACATCTAAGAGTTCATGTCTAGCCCTAGATTTCAAAAATTGTCTATTTTTTTTCTAAAAGCTTTATAGCTTTATGTTTACATTTAAGTCCATGATCCATTTTGAGTTCTTTTTTTTTTATAAGGTGTGAAGTTTGGATCAAAGTCCTTCTTTTTCCTTCGTCTTTTTTTTTTTTTTTTTTTTCCAATGGATGCCCAATCGCCTAAGCACCACTTGTGGAAAAAGCATAGCAGGTACTTTTGAATGGTAGCCTCTCCATCTACCCTTTGCCTTTGGCTCTCTCAGGTGAGGCCTCTGTTCTAACTTTCATGATATCTTGCCTCCTCCCTGTTTACCCAGACTTCCAAAACTCTTCACTGTGGCCTTCTATCAAGGCCATGGTATCTGGAGCACTCCAACTGCTTAGTGTGTCTTCAAAGAAAAAGTAAGTACCATCCACAGGGGCAGGACTCTAAATCTTAAAAAACCTTCAAGAATTTCAACATGAATTACCCTCTGTACAGCTTGCTTGCTTGCCTTCTTTCCCACCCCCTTTGCACAACCTTGACCTCAAAGAACTAAAGAGATACCACTGTTGTTTATATATGACAACTTACTTGCAGAAACAGGAGTTTTAATCTAACATGTCTGGATTTCCCTGGACCTGATTCCCCAATTTCACAGTACATCATACTGTGTCCTGGTTCCTTGTTTACTATTTAAGTTTAAGGCTACCATATTGAAAGAATTTGTCATGCTCGGATATCAGTCCCACGTAATAAGCAAAGACTTGTTTGTGGGCTAGTGGAAGAGAATACACAAAACCACCTGGGCTCTCTTCTGCCTTCTGCATATCCTAATGTATCATGTATGTCTCAGCTGTACTCACAGAATACAAACAACCCTCATTTAAAATCATTTAAACCTGTGTGAGCTTGAGGTAACATTTCCACATAAGGATGTCAAGAGCCATTCCTTCCCTGACACATTCTTGAAGGAAACAGTTTAAGCCGAGATACCACGTGGAGACAAGGTGATTATTCAGACAATCCTCTGGGATTTCTTGGTCTGGCCATAGCACTATTCAGTCACTTAGGCTGTAAAAACATGGCCTCTGAGGTCAATCTTGAATCAGTCTATGCTTGTGTCTGGTTTTATTTCACTAAACCCTGGATGTGGTAGAGCACAGAACTGAGAGGGCTCTTAATCCATGGGTTCATTTTAATGGGCCCTAGTATTTCTGTCCCTGTCCATTCTGATTCAATGTCAGTATCATCAATGAATTTGATCATACTTTCCCTAAGGCGTTTTAAGCAAATTGGACATTTTTTTAAATAATAAAAAGCTGACAAATGCAATGTTTAAAAATAGGCATGGTGCTGATTCTGAGATTGTGTCTGGAGTGGGTTTATGAAGAGTGGAATAGTCTCTGTCAGGCTTTTTCCTTTTTTTTTTTTTTTTTTGCGCTTTTCCATGACCTTAAACATTCTATAGCTATTAAGAGGTGCCATTCTTCATTTTTCAAGCTTTTCAAATACTTTTTAGTGCAACTACGTGGACGATTCTGCTGTGGGTGGACGAAGGTAAATATACAAGATAGTTCTCATCCCTCACTTTTCAACCTCTTGAGATTCTTACCGTTTAGCACTTTTTCTAGGAGGTCTCCCCCTGATGACTACTACACACAATTGTCTTCTTCAATCCCTGCATAAATTTGTGCTCATAATAATTATGTGGCTTATGCAAAAGCTTTTCTAGAAATCCTCTTTTACAATGTTTATGTGGCATTAGCATCCCTAGTAGAATTTCTATCTCAGTCTTCCCCAACCCCCGTCAATCACATATTCTCCATAAGCACAGGGTAGTTTTAGCTCCTCTACAACTGACAATACATATTTGACTTGTAAAAAGTTTTATCTGCATTGACTATCTGGTCAATCTTTCAGTTAGTTCATTCTATTTTCTTAATTTATTTCGTATCATTGGAAGTTAAACAACTTTGTTTCCAAAGCCAGCTGGAAGCTAGTAACAAAATAGAAATTCAGAGCCCCAGCGAGAGGCCTTCACAGTGCATCACTTGGTTACATCAGCCTCTCAAGCTTTCAAAATTATATGACCTATTTAAAAATATTTAGCAATTTCCATTGCACTTAATTGCACTTTCTGGCATTTGGTAAGGAAACTGCCACAGTCACAGTAAGTTTTTTCAGTGTTGCCTCATAATATAATCTTGTAAAAGCATTGAAAGTAATCATTGGGGATCCAAATTTACATTTAAATCAATAGAGTAAAATGCTACCAATGCAAATTATTTAACTGAGTTGCAAATCAGATAAACTATCATGTCTAATATAGAGCTAAATTTTCATTTATTTAGGCAATAAAAGAAAATCATCACAACTTACCCTTCTGCCTGGCTCATGGACAGTTTCCCCAGACATAGTGATAAGATGGATCCCAGATTCCAAACTGTTAAAATTTGAAGATAAAGTATGAATCTTAGAATCAAGAAATCATTGCATATTATTCTGGTTCCTCAGTGATGCTCCAGACAGGAGTGTGAAAAACCACACCACCAATTAATTCTGGTAGAAAATAAAGTATAGGAATTTCCTGACAGTTGCCCTTGCAAATAGTCCCATCCTTATTTATATAGAAAATATTTAAACAGTGATTAGATAGAAAACACCCAAGTGAAATACTTGCAATAATTGTGCCAAAAACACTTTCCTCTGTTCCAGGGCCCATTTGTCTTTTCTCTGCTACATGTAAATTTTGTCATGTTTTAAAATTATATGAAACCACATAGTATGGTGGACTAAGCAGTAGTTTTGGAAAATGAAGTTGAAAAACAAAAAAACCCTGAGTTTGTATAGGATGGGTACCCGTTCCCGGCTCTGTGCATTTATTTCTTTCTCTGGGCTTCTGCCTCCTCAAGTATAAAATGAAGATTTTAAAAGGCCTACCTGGAAGGGGCATTGTGAGTTCTGCAAAACATTTGGTATAGAACAGAGCTCAAAACATAATAGCTGCTCCATAAATGGTAGTTTAAGATAATATGTATTCCCTCACATCCATTTTTTTAATCACTGGATCTAGTATGAAAGTGAAAGTGTTGGTCACTCAGTCATGTCTGACTCTTTGTGACCCTACTAGGTTCTCTGTCCATGGGATTCTCCAGGAAAGAATACTGCAGTGGGTTGCCATTCCCTTCTCCAGAGGACCTTCCCAACCCAGGAACTGAAATCAGATGTCCAGCATTGCAGGCAGATTCTTTGCCACTGAGCCCCCAGCGAAGCCCAGATCTAGTATAAGAATCATAATTTTATTTGAGATTGTAGCACAATAGCCAACCATAGCTAAGTTAAACTCATCTTTGTGAGCATTTATTTTAATTGGCTAAGTAACAGAATTAAGCTTGAATGATCATCGGTCTATGTAAAGCCTCACCCACAAATCATAATGAGGAATGTACTTCTTCACATGTTACATGTATTTGCTTTCTCACAGCCATCCCAAGTTCCCCGGGGAGATAAGGCCAGTTAACAGCCCCAGGAGGAGGGCAAGAAAGTGCATCAGGAGGGTCTCCTAACATTGTCTGTCCTTACCAGACACCTCCCCGATCAGTAGATATTTATTTCTGGGGGCAAGGGAGGATGCATGAATAGAGGACCGAAATGAACAGAAGTCACTAATAGAACATGAAAACATAACTAAAAATGCACATCCACATCTGCACCAATATTCCTTTTCCCTCTTACAGTAAAGAAGCTGACCCTATCCCAGTGTAAAGCCAATTCCTTCACCCATTAAAACATTTCTTTTTGGCTGTGCTGGATCTTCGTTGCTGCACAAAGGCTTTCTCTAGTTGCTGCAAACAGGGGCTTCTCTTGTTGCAGAGCACAGGCTCTAGGCCTGTGGGTTTCAACCCTGCAGCATGTGGAATCTTCGCAGACCGATGAGTGAACCGATCTCCCCTGCACTGGCAGGCAGACTCTCAACCACTGGCCCACCAGGGAAATCCCTCTTCCCCTGTGTTTTGATTCTTTATTATGGTGCCCATCTCTCAGCTTATATAACCCATATATATGATTATGCATGGTGTCTACTTTTTCCATGAGAGCCTTTAGCATCTTAATTATAATAATTTTAGATTCTTTCCTGGTGAATCCAACACCTCTGTCATATCTGAGTCTGGTTGTGAAAATTATTTGTCTCCAGAGAAGGTGTTATTTTGCCTTCTGACCTGGCTTATAATTTTTGGTTGAAAGCCAGGGTTGTTTAGGGTAACAGGTACTACAGTAAATAGGCCTTTGGTGCGAGGACTATGATAATCTGGCTAGGAGGTGGGCTCCAGTTAATACTCACTGTCGCTAGAGACAACAGATGCTTCAAATTCCTCTGATAAGATTGTTTTCTCCTCCCTCCCAGCTTGGGGGCTTCCCCATGTCCTCCTCCAACAGTCTGTGTCCTGCTGCTTTCTCTCCTGTAACCCACTGTCACTAAGCTCCTCTGGTGCCTGGGTAAGGCATGGTGGAAGAGAACATTCTGGGCTCAGTCTGTAGTGGGCCTGAATCCCAGGGTGTGGACGTCAGAAGTCTGTCCTCCTAAGATAGACTTTTTGCTACTGTGTCCTGGTCTCTTTTCAGCTACAACATGTTCAGTCTAATTCTTTCAAACTCTTTCCCCTATGGACCAGGCTTTATTTTTCTCTTAGGCAAGAAGGCTGGCACAGGAGGCCATGAGGCAGGGTTCCCTTCCTGGAGCTGGAATAAGGTTTCAGAATTGTCTTCTGGCCAAGTCCTTCAACTGGGAGATTAGTCCTTTCCTTGGGAGAAGCGTCCTGGAGGGTTCACCATGGCTGCCCTTCCTTCCCTCATCCCTGATTTGCCAAGACTACATGAGGAGCTTTCTCAGGTCCTCCCCATGAAAATCCAGGGGGTGACAGGGGTGTTTCTTGCAGGAAAACCCTGAGAAACTATGAGGAGCTTCTCACCCTCATGTTAGCCTGACTTGGCCTGCAGGAATTTGACTAAAAGAAGTAGGGTAGCATTCCTACCAGCTTAGAGTCCCAGCAGCGTCCCCTCCAGGTTAGAAGATCTCAGGTAACGAACCTCTCCAGATGAACCTGACTCTATTTCAGGGCAGGTGGCTAGCACAACAAGGTTAGGTCTGATTGGACTTCACCCTGCACCTGTAAGTCTCTGATTGGTCCAAGAAAGTCATTAATTTTCAGCTTGCACAGCATTTGCTCCTTCTAAGGACATGAGTGTGTGCTGGGTCCCTCAGTGGTGTCCGACTCTTTGCCACCCCCAAGGACATGAACCATAAGTGCTAAACTCTTAACATACGAAAGCTGAGACCAGAAATCTCTCCTCAGTGTCTTGAATCTTGTCCATCTTGCCTTCTCAGAACCTGACTCCAAACCCCTTGTTTCTAATCATGACTATGCATTGGAATCTCCTGAAAAGCCTTCACCCTTACTATTTTCTGGGCTTCACCAGCCCCCACCCCACCACCACCTAGAGGGTCTGATTTAATTAGTCTGAGGCTGAAAGCAATTGCCCAAATGAACATACACTTTTCACATGAGAGTTATTTTTTCAAAACCTGAAAGCTGATCACATCAGTCCATCTGCTTAAAACACTCCAGTGGTTGCACACTACATTGTTCTTTTGAAAAAGAAAAAAATATCCTTATGTGGTTTACAAAATTCTGTACAGTCTGAGCCCTCCCTAACTCACCACCACCCACCCCCACATCAATGTTTCATACTGGCCCTCTTGGTAAAATGCCCTGTGTTCCCTCTCACTACATTCATTCATTCCACACATATTATTGAACACCTACAGGGGCCTAGGCAGTGATTGAAGGTATAGAATATACAGCACAGATCAAAAATTTAAAAATTTTAAAAAAGGACTAATTGCCTGTGCATATGGAGCTTAGATTTTTGTAGCTGGAAATATAGAAACTAAACAAACAATGTTGTAGCTCAAGACCTAAAATTAAAAATGCTGTCAAGTTTAGGCACCGTGTTACACAGCAAATCTCTGGAATTTATTTATCTTACGTAACTGAAACTTTATTCCCATGAATAGTAACTCGTCATTTCTGCCTTCCTCCAGCCCCTGGCAACTACCATGCTGCTGTCTGTTTCTATGAGTTTGACTATTTTAGACGCCTCGTGTGCGTGGAATCATGCAGTATTTTTGTTCTGTGATTGGCTTCTTTCACTTAGCATAATATCTTCCAGCTTCATCTGTGTTGTCACATATGGCAGAAGGTATAAGGCTGAGTAATATTCCACTGTATGTATATACCACATGTTTATCTATTTATCTGTTTTTGAACATACAAGCTGATCTTGGCTCTTGGGAATAATGCTGCAATGAACATAGGGGCACAGATATTTCTTCGAGATCCTGATTTTAATAATTTTGGATATATACCCAAAAGTGGGATTGCTAGATTGTATGGTAGTTCTACTTTTAGTTTTTCAAGGAGCGTCCATACTGTTTTCCACAGTGGCTTCACCAATTCACATTCCCGCCAACAGTATACAGGTTCAAATACCTCCACATCCTCACCAATACTTATCTTGTGTTGTTTTGATAACAACCTTCACTTCAGAAAACACAGAAAGCACAGGGGCCCAGCAAGGAGGCCAGAGTAGCTGCAGCAAATGGAATGTAATTTAGAGAAGCTGGGTTAGAGATCATAGAGAGATCATCAGGGAGACAAAATCACAAAGGACATGTAGGAAATGGGGAGGATTTTAGATGCTGTTCTGGGTGAGATAGAGCTGGTAGTCATTAGGCGATTTTGAGCTAAGCAGTGACATGATCTAAATCAGGTTTTTTAAAATGTTACTCTGGCTTCTATGTGGTTAACAGCCTGTAAGACTGTAACAGGACAAGGAAATAAGAATAAAGTCAAGCACTCATAATAATTGATGAAAGCTGATAACGTCTTTAATTGGGTTGGTAGAAGAGAAGGTGGTACAAAGTGGTCAGTTTATGAACATATTTTGAAGGTTAGCAGAGACAACTTTCAGGTGCCCTTAATGGAAAATTTGGGTAAAAATGAGGAATTATTCTGTGTATTGAGGACTAAGCAACAGCATGAATGAAGTTAATTTTTCTGAGCAGAAAATATTTTCCTGGGGGGTGAGCAAGAAAATGGTTTTGGGATGAGACCAAGAATTAAGATTTAACATAGGGTAAATTTGAGATGTCTAACAAACTTCAAATGAGCAATTTCAATAAGATAGTGAGATTTCTGATTCTGGAAGTCAGGAGGGAAATGTAGCCAGAGATAAAGAATTGTTGCGTAATATTTAAAAGCATGATACCAGATGAGGTCAACTTGGAAGTGACCGTGGAGAACTGAAGATGTACCAGGTCTGAACACTGTTGCCCTCCAAAATATTATGAGAAGAATATGAGATGAGTCAATAGAAGAACATGAAGAAGTAGCAGCCAGATTAAATCTACTAGAAGACGATTAAAGAGTGTTAGGTCCTGACACCAAAAATAAGGAAAAAAAGAAAAAGAAAGAAAAAAAAAGCAAGGTCAAATGCTGGACATAGACAAGTTAAAAAACAAACAGAAAAAGGACTGAGAAATGACTATTGAATCTGTCAACATGGAGGCTGTTAATGACCCTTGTGAGAGCAGGATTAGTACAATGGAGGGGGCTTGGGGTGGGATTAAAAGACAAAGAGGACTTTTTGCTGATGGCCATTCTGAATGGTGTTGAGGTGATATCTCATTCTGGTTTCAATTTGCATTTCTCTAATAATGAACAATGTTGAGTGTTTTTTCACGTTGGCCTTCTGTATGTCTTCACAACATTGTATAGCAGTTACACTGTAGTTAAAAACACATAAATAAATAAACAGACAAAGAGGAGTTCTGCTGTTGCTAAGGGTAAAGTCATTTGTATCAGACACACTTCCCTGGGCAATAATTATAAACTCTATATAAAATATGAACTATATAAACATAAAGTGGAGAGGACCCAAATCAGGTTTTTTTCCCCAATTAAAATGCAAAGAAAAAGAAGAGATGGATAGAGGATGAAATGATAAAAGACTTTTAAGAAATATATCAAGCAACTACAAATGAAAAGATGTTATAATGATCCTGATTCAAACAAACTGCCAAAAAGGACAAGAAAATCAAGAAATTTAAAGCAATGATATGTGATGATATTAAAATCTTAATTGTTCTAAAATCTTAATTGTTCTACTCTTAATTGTGTAACTGTGGTAATTCAGTTACATTTTTTAAAAGTGCCGTTACCTTTTAGAATTCGTAAAATATTTATAAATTAGGTGATCTAATACGGTGTTTAATACTTGCTTCAAATTAAAATAAAGCAATACAGGGGTATAATTAAAACATGACTGGTCCTGAGTTGATAATTGCTGAGGTTGCATGTTGCATGGTGGGTACATAGCATCCATTATATAATTCTCTCTATTGTTGTATATGTTTATGTTCTATAATAAAATGAATTTTAAGAATGAAGACAAATCCAACTTTTCAAACAAAAGAACTAGTGAAATGATATCCCAAACACTTACTACTGTCTGCTGAAAAAGAAACAGTTTCTTCAGTGCTTTAAAGTGGTTGCCTTATAAATCATTCAATATTAAACAAAGGAGGGGAGGGGATAAACAATTGTGAATTATGGGAGCCTCTATGAACTGGAAATTGAACATAAATGAAGTATAACTGCCTCTGAAATGAAAATTCTAGTTTATGATAAAGTGGGATTGGATTAACCAACACCACCTCAGGATCAGAACTATTTTGCAAAGCAAAGTACACTAGCAAACAAATATGTGAAAGATGTTTACCCTTTAGGAGAAGATAGGCATAGGTAATTGCGACCCAGCTCTGAGCCCGTTTGTAAACAGTGATCCTATATTTTCACTGCTTCTCAGATTGTGGTCTAAACATTTGACATCTTTAATGTCTTTCAAAGATATTAAACGTTGCAGGCATGTGAGAAAGGACATATATCACTTCTGATTTGTTGTTGACACTGCTGGCAAATGTGCATTTGTGTGCAGCTATCTCTAATAAACTGCCGGGTTCCTGGTTGTTATATAGCTCGCCCACTTTGAATAATTTATTGTTCCCCACGTTATTGGCACCACTTCTGAAAGATGTGAGTGGAAAGGGGATTCTAATATATCACATTAAAAAATAAGTCAGAGAAAACTCTAAATCAGTACATTATTTTAAACAGCTTCTACTCATTTAGGAAGGAAACTTATGAACCTACAGTAAAAATACTCCCAAAGCCACTCAGCAAAACACAGATGAACAATGGAAATGGGTTTGTCTGTTGGTCACTGTTCTGATGTTGCTCTGCATCTGTCTAACACTCTGTGGGCTGTCAGATGATCTCTTTTGTCTTATTCTTTATTTTAATTTCATTCTACAGGGGAGTAAAAACAAAAAACTCAATCTTCACATCCTCCTTACAAAAGATATGCATTAGTTATCAATACTATATAGTCAAAGCTATGGTTTTTCCAGTAGTCATGTATAGATGTGAGAGTTAGACCATAAAGAAAGCTGAGCACTGAATAATTGATGCTTTAGAACTGTCGTGCTGGACAAGACTCTTGAGTGTCCCTTGGACACCAAGGAGATCAAACCAGTCAATCCTAAAGGAAATCAACCCTGAATATTCATCAGAAGGACTGGTGCTGTATCTCCAATTCTTTCACCACCTGACATGAAGAGCCAACTCCCTGGAGAAGACCCTGATGCTGGGAAAGATGGAGGGCAAGCGGAGAAGGGGGCAAGAGAGGATGAGATGGTTGGATGGCATCACTTACTCAATGGACATGAGTTTGATCAAACTCAGGGAGATGATGAAGGACATGGAAGCCTGATGTGCTGCAGTCCATGCGGTTGCAGAGTTGGACATGACTTAACAAATGAACAACAACAACAATCAATACCTGAGTGCACTGTGCCAAGGTCTCATCTTGACTGGCTCCTAGTTAGTTCAGTTTGGAGCCCCCAAAGTGGGACCAACTTAGGACTTCTGTTTGAGAGAATTCTTCTCAGTGTAACTCAGGCAAATTTAGAGCTATTGAAATTAAAACCGGCTCCTTGCTGGTTAATGAACTACCTGTCATTATTTGTTAATGACCACCTAACAAAGATGCTCTAGACCAGTGGTCAGAGAAGGCAATGGCACCCGACTCCAGTACTCTTGCCTGGAAAATCCCACGGATGGAGGAGCCTGGTAGGCTGCAGTCCATGGGGTCGCTAAGTCAGACTCGACTGAGAGACTTCACTTTCACTTTTTGCTTTCATGCATTGGAGAAGGAAATGGCAACCCACTCCAGTGTTCTTGCCTGGAGGATCCCAGGGACAAAGGAGCCTAGTGGGCTGCCACCTATGGGGTCGCACAGAGTCAGACACGACTGAAGTGACTTAGCAGCAGCAGCAGACCAGTGTTACTTACCCCTTGCAAGGGTTTTGAAGCCAATAGAAATACAATAGAGCTATGAAACTGCCCTATGTAAAAATATGTATATCGAATAAAATATGACATTACATATTATATAACATAGTACATTACATTAGGGGTTCATACTCCACGGCCCCCATCAATGACTTAGAATAAGTTTCTACATGTGGAGGAAGCTTTAAGTATCTGGTCCCCAGGGTCTCTGTCTGCTCTTAGATCCTGTTATTCTTTGGGGAAGATTTTTAAAATTAAAAAGGATTCAAAGTGATTTTAAATTATTCCATCCTGCTCTCTCTAATTACTTATAAACTGGCAAGATGGCCCTGATTTATTGCAAGTGAAATAATTATACATTTGACCCTTAAATAACATGGGTTTTAACTGGGCAGAGTCACTTGCATGTGGGTTTGTTTTTTTTTTTTTTAATAGTAAATACTGTAGTACTACACTATCTGTGGTTGGTTGAAGCTGCAGATGTGAAACCACAGATACAGAGAAATCATGTATAGGGAGGGCTGACTACCTTCCTTATTCAAGGGTCAGCTGCATATGATTTAGGCTTGGTGGAGATAAACAACCTCTTTCTCCCTACGTCATGAAGACCCCATGCTAAAGCTCTTTCTGACACATTCACTCAACTTTTTGCCCACTACTTCTATTCCACTTGCCCAAATTCAGTGCCTTTCACATACCCTCTATTTGTTCTCTCACTCAGAAACCCTACCTGGTATTTTAGGCTTTGCTCACCTCTCCTCATCCAAACTCCTACAAAACAGACTGTTCACTGTCGCACTCACAGTCACATTCTGTCACATGTTCTTTCTTTCTCTGTCTCACATGTTGCCTCATTTTGGAGAAAAGACTGTAATATTCTGGATCATAAGTACCTAGTCAAATTTTCTACTGCTTTCTCATTGTGGTTAAAACACACATGGTATACTTGAGAAATACTTATTGACTAAAAAAAAATTTTTTCCCTTGTGTCTACTTGGAGGAACAATAAGATCTCCACCAAAGGTAATTCAAAGGACAATCTTTTGAAAGAGAGCTAAGAAGTGAGGAGAAAGCATTGTTCAATGTGCAAGAATCAATGCAAGCTGAGAGTTTTATATTTGAAAGGAATAATGATTAAGGGAAACTATAAGACTGGATTAGAGAGCTAAGGAAAAGCCGATAAAGAAAATCAACACATTTTTAAAAGGTTTGTGACCTTATTTTTAACCATTTTTTTTTAATGCTGTAAAGAGTTGTCTTACAAAAATTATTTTTAAAAACATCTGTTGAACTTCTTTGGCTCAAGGAATCACTTGGAAAAATGGAGGCTATGCTCAATTCACTGTGATTGTAATTACCTAGTACCACCAGCCTCACTTAAATGGGCTATTGCCATTCTGGAAGTAAGGTTTTACTTTCCTTAGTTATGAATACTCACAGCTGCTGTCGTATTAAACAAGGGGTCAGCACCACTGGAGAATATCGAGTCAATTGTGAATTCTCAGCCTCAGCGTCTAATTAGAGGTAGTGTATGGGATGCCTTCCTTAATTACTTTGGAGTCATTGGGGTATTTCATTAGTCTCATTTTTTATCTTGTAACTTCATTCATAAAATATGTTCCTTATCAATTAGCCCCGTCGGGAACAGATCACCGGTCCTGCACATCCTGCTTTTCGTGTGATCTCTCAGCCCCGAAGGAGAAGGTCAGAATTCCTCTACATAATAACACTTTCAACTCTATTACCAGTCAGAACACCATGAAGGGGAAAGGGGGGAAAAAGCAAGATACGACATTGCTTACAAGATAAAATAATGTTCCCACATTTTGCCAGAAATATTAGATAAAATTGTTATCTTCAGAGAAGTTAAACAACAAATGTTATTTGTACAAAAATTCTTCAGCGGTTCAGTCTATTCTTCTCCCTGGTGTGTTCCCCAAAGATGTTATTAAAAGAGAAATTATAATATTCTCTTTGATTATGAAATTCTATCAATACATACATTCAATCAGAAGAGGGATACACGGGTCATGCTAAAGAGGAAGATGGTTTCAGAGCAGAATAGTAAATTCAAGTTATGAACACGGCTGAAGAACATTAAGCCAGGAAGGTCACGTCACAGAGATACATGCAGGAACTGGCAATGCCAGCCAACATTCAGTGTCCTCACCGAGGATTTCAGGCACACCAGGACCCACTGCAGGTTATTATGGAGATGCTATAATATGCTTGACATCTTTGAACATCTACATCCTGCAGGAAACTTTCTGTTACTCTAATTCCATGTTCACAAGAACCTTTGGATTACTAATTAGCTAATTAAAATTAGCTTTTAATATTCCTGGTAGCTCAGACGGTAAAGCGTCTGCGTGCAATGCGGCAGACCCGGGTTCGATTCCTGGGTGGGGAAGATCCCCTGGAGAAGGAAATGGCAATCCACTCCAGCACTCTTGCCTGGAAAATCCCATGGACAGAGGAGCCTGATAGGCTGCAGTCCATGGGGTCGCAAAGAGTCGGACACGACTGAGCAACTTCACTTTAATTTTCCTTGATCCTATTTATAGCAAAGGCATAAGAGGACATGTGGAAATATTCAAGGCCACTTAAAACCTCCTCTCAGAAGTGGCACAATGACAGTCACTGTTCCTGCATTCTGTTGGTTAAAGCAGGTCAAATAAACAAACACAATACCAAAGGAAAGGGAAATAAACTCTGCTCATTTAGTAGGAGCAATTGTGAAGTTACATGGCCAAGGACTTGGAGAGAGAGAGAGAGAGACAGAGAGACAGAGAGAGAGTCAGGGCCAAATAATGCCATTTACCACATGTGGTCTCCCTGGTGGCTCAGCTGGTAAAGAATCTGCCTGCAATGTGGGAGACCTAGGTTTGATCCCCAGGTTGGGAAGATCCCCTGGAGAAGGAAGTGGCTACCTACTCCGGTATTCTGGCCTGGAGAATTCCATGGACTGTATAGTCCATGAGGTTGCAAAGAACTGGACACAACCAAGCGACTTTCACTTTCACTACATTGGGCCAATTGCACAGCCACAGAGGCCCCAGTGGCCTCAGCAGCAGTATTTTTTGAACCTTCATTCTAGCCCCATACTTATGTGGACTCAGCCAAAAACTTGCAATTTTGTATGTGTCTCAGTTCAAAGCTCCAAAAGGAAAAAGCAGACTGTACCAGCCTGGCTTATCCTTGGTTCATCAAGGGTCAGTGAGTTCCCTGGGTCAATCAGAGGCGTGTTCTCTTTAAAGAGGACGCGAAAAGGGAGACAGTGATTACAGACATACCCAGCGTAGTTTTCCTTTAGTTGACATCGTTTTCTGCTGCTGATTCTCTTGGTCTTTCACTGTTTGGCTTCTCTTGGGGGCAACTTCCCCTTGAGATTGTACATATATTATTCCAAGACTTTTATACTCATAGAAATTGATTCATTTTACAACGTTTCACAATTTCTTGCTGACCACCTGACCACGGCCAGAAAATGATCTAGTCTTTATCTCAACAATACCTGAGCACTCTCTATGAAATAAAAGTTGTCTCTGCCCACTCACTGATCCTTGCCCTGACCCCAGAGCAGGCTCTGACTTCAGCTTGCTGCTGACCTCAATAATGGATGCCATTGGTCTTCAAAAATAAATTATTTATTTGGCTGCAATGGGTCTTATTTGCAGCATGTTGAATCTAGTTCCCTGACTAGGGATCAAACCCAGCCCCATGCATTGAGATTGTGGAGTCTTAGCCACTAGACTACCAGGGAAGTCCTTATGCCATTGGGCTTATAGAGAAGACAGAAGCAGAATTTGGATGACTCAACTCAGATTCTTTCGGCTCCTGGAGATATAACCAGAAGTAAACAAATGGCGAGATAGTGGAACCATCTTCTTTTTATATATATATCATTTCTTTAAAGGACAAAATTTTTTCATATCAAACATCTGTACACATTACTTAGAGAAAAACTGCAAGCCAAAAGAAAAATGAGGTCAAAATAAAGAAGAAAAATAATATTTTTTCCTAATCGAGTGCTTCCATTGTTCAAATGAAAAACCACCTTCAATACATAGGGAACATTTGAATATGTTGATGAAGGGTAAAAATTATCTATCACATATGTTGGCAGAATACATTTCAATCTATTGTCATTATCTTGAAGGAAATGGCACCATTTTAGTTGATGATTTGCAGAATGAGCAATGAGATGCGGGTCCTATTTAAGGCATGATTTTTCTTATGGAAAGACACTGGGGTCACAGCAGAAGAACCCTACGTGCGAACTTCCCTCCACTTAGCTGAGCCAATTATGGAAAATACAGACATAACCTAATGTCTAAGCACTATATACATGATATATTGTTATTTTGTTCAGGAGCCCTGAGGCAAAAGAAAAATCAAAATAATTTTCACAATAGCACCTGTTTGAAAATAAGCAATTTATTCCATGCTTATAAAATATTTATGGATTTCAAACGGATGTCCTTGAGTAAGGCCATTTCATTTCTATTCTCCACTGAGGATCAGTTAGTTAGAGAAAACTCTAAACCTATTTCCTGTTAATTTAATACAGTTCCAAACCTTTTGTGAAAAAGCAGCCACCCAATAACATTATTTACTAAACTTCATTCTTAATGATTCTGACTTAGTAGTTACACAAGCAACACCTCATGCATGGTTTCACCCTATTGAATAGAGAAGAATCACTTCTATGAAGTAAAATAATTTGATTTCCATCGAGAAAATGTATTTCAAAAAACCCAAGAGATTGAAGGAAACTATTACTTTTTACTACCCATATCATAATGTTCATCTTAATTACTGCTAAAGCAGGTTCACAGATGTAGTCTAATTGAATGTATGACTTTTTAATTGAAAAGGGGAAAAGTATGAGATTTGAGTTCTAACAATAGGGTGAGACTCAAGTTAAATCCTTCCTTTCTAAAAAGCTTTCCTGGGAGAATTGAGATTCTTAAAAATGTCCTAATTGTCAGGTATCAACATTGTACAAATAAAGCATTTTGGAATTTGGGGAAATGAGTTAGAATGGTGTTATCTATTAAACCGAGGTTTGAGCAGTTAGGGAGAAGGAAATGGCAACCCACTCCAGTATCCTTGCCTGGAGGATCCCATGGACAGAGGAGCCTGGGACGGCTACAGTCCATGGGGTCACATAGAGTCAGACATGACTGAAGCAGCCGAGCACAGCACAGAGAGGTCAGAGTCAGGTCAGCGTGAATAACGGGGCAAGACAGTTGGAACCACCCTCAACTCCACCTCTGACATTTGACCCATATCCAGGCAAAAATTTTCATGTTTTACATAATGAACAAAAGATGGGGTCAATTAAGGTCTCTGGGCCTTTAGTTCTATCCTTTATATGGCAAAGCTTTAACCTTTTATTTATACTTACAACCAACAGATAATGTCCTATTTTTGGCAGCCTAAAATTTTAGCCATTCTACTACAGATTGAGGCAAAGAACCTTCTAGCAATATTATTGCGTTATTGCTATTCCTTCCATCTGTAATTGAACAGCATTTCCTACATCTGTTTTCTTTTTCCTTATGAAATTATTTTATGTTTCCCTGAATGCACTACAATAGAACATGCAATGGCTAAACTTACTGAAAGAACATCTGAGATCCTCTGAAGCAAAAAAAGAAAAGAATATTTGCAACATTCCTTATGGTTTAGATTCTTGTTATCTGGGTATGCATATGAACATGTAACTTTTTTCAGACATCTCATTTTGCCAAAACATCAATTAGTCTGACTCATCAAATCCCTTCTTTCTATTCCATATCATGTATTGAACATGTTTCTATTTCTGCACCAGAGAACACCACTCAAACTTCCACTGAAAACAGCCTTTGAATGCATAGATGGTAATCATATGCTTAGACAGCAAAGGAAGCCTTCATGACTATTTTTAATGTATCTATAACCACTTCAGATGTCTTTTTGGAAACCAGCTGCAGAATCAATGTGTTGAAAATGGTTCTCGTTCAGCCGTTGCTATGTACCAGCTCCCATTAATTTCTTAAAGGCCAGGTTCTACGCTTCTACTGGGGCAGGAGTAATATGACTTTAAGGGTGTGGGTGATAATTCAAATATGATTGTATTAGCATAAAAGAACATAAGCTGCTTTTTCTGAATGCAAACATGGTCCCTAAACCGAGGATGTAAATTAGTATTACAATGAAAGCCGCCAGAAGGACAGGAGTTGGAAGCTCTCTCTTCTCTGAGCAGCAGGAGACTGTTCAGGTCCTGCTGCTTTGAAAACCTTTCTCCCCCCATGCAGGCTGCCCCGCTAAGAGAAATCTATTTGAATATTTTGGCAATCACAGAGGCCCCCACATAAATTATGGATACAGAAATGCAGAAGACAGTCTAACAAATGGAACACGGTGGAATCTGTTTTTCCGCCGCCATATGGTGTCGACAGAATGCCACTTTGTTTCTCTGAGAAACAGCTCATCATTAAAAAATAAATAGCATCTTTTCTGTGGGGAAAGAACCCACAGTCATTATTTTGAAAAAATAACAAACAGGAAACTCTCTCCTTTCATTTTACAATCTTTTTTCCCCCCCTTACATTATTATTATTGCTGCACACACAGGCTTTTTCCAGGAATTCACAATGGCTTGTACCTTGGTACATAGGAACTCAACATCATGTTTTTCAAAACTGGGAGCGATAAGCCCAAGTGCAACATATACCATGAAAAATCAGAGCACTTCATGATACGCCTTCTTTCCTTTGGAAAAAAAAAAAAAACTGTTCTTTGAACCTAACATATGGAATTTACTTATAGTTTGATTTCCTGCATATAGATAAAATGCATATAAAACATCCTGGTTTATGTGACGTTTAACAATTTCCAAATTGAATTTGGATGACTTTATTATTTATGGAATGAAGTCATTACTGGAATTTATCCTGTAATATATTTGATAATTTACCCTCTCTCGGACGCAGCAACATTTTATCACATTCCATAATTAAATGTTGCATGAAGCCTATTCATAGCTTTCTCCCTCCTACCCCCTTTCTCTGGCTCTGCCCCCTTTTGCCCACAAGAAACCTTTCTTACAACCCTCTGTGTCATCTTTCTACAAATCAGACCACTGGAAATTTGTTTCTGTGGTGCTGTCTGTAAATAAATCACTGTATTTTCAAATCCATGTAATTCCCAAAGCATTTTCATAAACATTATTTTATTTGGTATTCAAATAGCACTTGAGATAGGAGCAGGAAAAGTTATCATTTCTTCTTTGCAAACAAAGAAATGGAAAGAGGAGGTTAAATCGGTGACCTAGATATCAGTATCAGGGTCGAACCCCGGTCGTCGACTCCCGGGTGAGGGCTTTTTCTACAGGACCATGTTAGTCAAGGCAGAAGGTCAGGCCATCTTCATCAGTATCGCCCTTCTCCCACTATTCCTTCAGTGGTAGTCTCTGGCCACGTGGCTGATTAGATTGGCTGTGTTACTGATAATGTGTCATCTATCTATTTCCTCCAATATCAGGCATCTATTTTAAGATACAACAGGGAAGTTAAAGATTTCTAGAAGTCAGATACCACAGAGCCAAAGACAAGCACATGTCTGTAAAGGTCAGACTGTGTTTCAGATGCAAATCTCTAAGATGCTGATGCCAGAATCATCGACTTCCATTTGGTGAACTCTGAAATAGGAAGTGGGATCAGAAAAGAAAAAAATGGTTGAGTTTGATGAGCTGCTTTTTATTATGGTACTTTAGTTGTTCTGAAACATCCAGTCATTTTATAACACATTGTCCTGTTGGCAGTATGACTAAAAAAATTTCACCAACACCAGGTAAGTGAGGAGACCACAAAAATCTGGTCCTCCCATGGACCAGAAGTCATGAACAGAAGACATGCATTTTTCTCTTCTCCCCGGGCTGTCTGTCAACACTAAATTCTGTTCTGCAATAGAACATTGAGTCTTTGCCAAATTGAAAGAGTCCTCACAGCCTCATCTGATTGCATTCATTTCTATCACTTCTAAAGAAAGCTTATTCAAAAATATAACTGATCTCCAGGCACATATGTTATTTTATTTCTTTTCTTCAACTCTTCCAGCTTTGTCCTTTAATACCCCCACAATTCATATTTGGGATGGGGATTTTGCAAATTAAGAAGCTGAAAAATATTTCATGTCTGCAAAGTTTCAAGGCATATGCTTCGCTCCTTGTTATTGGAAACACTGTCCTCGAGAAATTGTATACAACTGGCAGATAATCCCTCAATGTCATTGACAGCTTGTCACTAGTGTATGCTGATGGCTATATAACATCAAGCTCATCCGGCCACAGTGCCATAACACAGAGCAAGCACCAAAGTGAAGATTCTGAAAAAGCTACCAAATCTACGGTATTGCCCAGTGCTATTTTGAGGTGGCTCACTCGCAGGTCTATAGCATGGTTTGGACATATCATTTGCAAGATAACCATCCAGACAGGGGACTGATAACCATCCAGACAGGGGACTGACAGCTTTGGATGCTGTATCTGATGGAGAGTGAGAAAGAGAATATGTTTTATGGTATTGTTCAGTGAAAGCTAGTCACCAATTACCTGCATCCAGCCTCTAGCAATTCTAAGTGGAGTTCCAGACCCAGAGGAAAAGATTTAAGGAAAACAAAATGGGGAAGACAGTGTAAGAAGAAGCCAGACTGTATGATAAACGAAATGAGATGGTAGTAACTAGAATTAATTAAAATTAAATAAAATTAAAGGTTTAATTCTTCAGTCATAGTAGCCACATTTCAAGTACTCAAGAGCTATTCTAGTCTAGTGGTTACTGTGTAGGTGAGCACAGTTGTAGATTTCCTTCATTAGAGAAAGATCGACGGGGCAGCCTTATTACAATGAGTTAAACATTTCTATGTGATCCTTCCAACCATCTGAAGACTTCCTTCACTGAGTGGATGATTTTCAAGAGAAGCATAAAGCAGATAAGAAAGCTTTGGTATACAAACNGCCATTTCCTTCTCCAGGGCATCTTCCCAACCCAGGGATCGAACCTGGGTCTCCCGCATTGTAGGCAGACGCTTTATCATCTGAGCCACCAGGGAAGTCAGCAGCAGTGAATCTCCTGAGATACCCCTCACGGTCCCCAGGATGATTCTCCATCTCCCCCAGGTGGCAAAGCAGCAGAAAGAATCTGAGTCCACCCAGAAGGCGGAGAAGGAGGTAACCCGCATGGTGATGGTGATGATCTTCGCCTACTGTCTCTGCTGGGGGCCCTACACCTTCTTTGCCTGCTTCGCCGCTGCACACCCCGGCTATGCCTTCCACCCTCTGGTGGCTGCCCTGCCAGCCTACTTTGCCAAAAGTGCCACTATCTACAACCCCATTATCTATGTCTTCATGAACCGCCAGGTAAGGCACACACAGTTGGCAGAGCAAACTGCAGATAGACCCTGGAAGAGCCCAGTGATGGCTCCCACCAGGAAGTGTGTCTGTGGGAAGCCTGAAAATGACCTCCGGGAAAATAACCTTGGGAGGCTCGGCACCAGTGACCCAGCCCCAGACAGCCGTCCCTCTGGATCCTTTTATGGTCTGGGCCTGACAGTGGACACTTCCTGCAGGGCACTATGTGTTCGTGCTCATGCCATTGGCTGGCCTTAGCTGAGCCCAGAGCTCAGACACCCTAGGAATGCCAGAATGCATCTAGCATACAAAGTACCCTGGGCATGTGCGTCTTGATTTCACAGACACAACTCTTCTCGTGAACTTAATCTTTCCATATTCAAACCCTAATTCTGACAAGGACACAGAGGCCCTTCTTGCCTGTGCTGACTTTTGGCCTTCTTAACTTTGTGGATCAGTCCAGGCAGGACATGCTGTGGTCTTGCCAGATGGCAGCCATCAGAAGCTGGCATACTGAACCTCAGCAGTAAACTGCCCATGACTCCTAGACTTCTTGCAAAGTTACAGGTGACCATCATCACCTACCTGTAAGGCCCATCATCTTTGAAGGGCCATTTGCCTTATTCTTCCACAAATCCATCGTGTCCACTCCACTAAGGTGTTGAGTAGATGTGATGTGGCTTGATAATCAGAAAGGTCTGCAGGTCAGAATACCACTCTCCCAGGAGCCTCGCATCTCACCATGGTAATGTTTAAGTTATCGAGTATGACCAACACCACTACGGAGTCCTCAGGACTTCACACCAAGAGCAGAGCTCACCCCTCAGCCCCCATTTCCTGTCTTTCCCATGAGTCTCTTCTGAGGTTTGGCTTTTGCTTGCAGAATCCTAGGTCATCTTTGTCTCTTCTTGAGCTTTTCCATTCTCCCCTCTGGAACTCGCCCTCCTCTACCACTATCTGCATTCCCAGATTCTCCAGGCTTTCGAACTTTGCTTTCACCCTTTCCACACTGTTATCCCTTCCTGTTGCATTCAGAGAGAATTTTCTGGAATGGAGCTCCACAAGGACATGAAATGTTGCTCTTTTGATTCAATGCAGATGCCCCANTTTTTTTTTTTTTTTTTAATCACCTGTATCCCTTTGAATATGGGATTTGTCCTATGTGTATAGTGGACTTATCATCATTTATTTAACTAGTCCCCCACCCCGACTATTTCCCAAAGGCAAATCATGCTGAACTAATTATCCTTCATCAGACTTTTTTGGTTCTCTTGTGAAATTGTTGACTTTAAAGATATTTGCATTCAATTTTTTTTCTCCAGTGTAACTGATTTGTTGTTATTCATTTCTTCACCTTCTTTTTTTCTGTTTTATTCCATGTATGCAATCTATTTCATCAATTTATTGTTTAGATTTACTAAAGATACCAATATTAGTATTAATATATGAAAAGTACATTTTCCCATATAAAACAGTACTTGTTAAAGAATAGTACATGGTGAGCATTTTTTATTATTTTCATTTGAGTGCAGTGTGCTATATTTCTAGTTAAGAAACAGTAAGAATGGTTCTCAGATTCCCCTAGCTCCACATATATCCATGTGTGTGCATGTGTGTGTATGTGTGTGTATAAAACAGTGTTGTGGTGAGATTTTTATTTTGTCAACATACATCTTCATCATCATTATACAGAGTTGCAAAATCCAAATATGAACTTTCCTTCTACAAACATGTCTAAATTTATCCTCTGAAATATTTTCCCTGTCATGTTATTTTGCAGATTTTCTTTCCATTTTTGGTAAAAACTTTATTGAGATATAATTCACATGCCATACAGCTCGCTCATTTGAAAACAATTCAGTGATTCTTAGTATATTCACAGAGTTATGCAGCTGTAACTATAATCTGTTTTAGGACATTTTCATGACCCCAAAAAGAAACCCCGAACTCTTCAGCTGTCACCCTTCCCGAGCTCCCTTCCCTAGGATTTCAATTTTGAAAAATACTTGAACCTGCAAAGCAGCTCCTCAGTTTATACCCCCACCGTTGCTCCATCAAGGGCCAGTTTTCTCCTACCTTACCTGTATTATCAGAATATTTCATCTCAATCAACCTTGTAGGTAAAAAAAATCTCTTGCTTTGATCTGCATGTATTGAATCATGAATGGTGCCGACCATCTGTTCTTGTGTTTGTAGACTGTTCTTCATCTCTGCACTGCCTTGTGGGCCTGTTGTAAATACAAACATTGTTGTCACTGCTTTATTTTGATCCCATTCACCACAGCAGGGTACACGGGGCAAAGACTATGAAGTTCAGTTCAGTTCAGTCACTCAGTCGTGTCCAACTCTTTGCGACCCCGTGAATCACAGCACACCATGCCTCCCTGTCCATCACCAACTCCCGGAGTTCACTCAGACTCACGTCCATCGAGTCAGNTAACATTTTGCAAAAAGTGGGCTGGAACCCCAGTCCGTGTAAGTCCTGGGCCTTCTGGAGCAACACCAGTGTTGACAAAGTTCAAGTCATCACATTTTACAGATTGTCAGACTGAGGTCTAAGGGAGGGAGGCAGCCCTGATTTTTCTCAAACTCATCCAGCAACACTTAGGAAATGAATGTCTTCCAGTCTTCTTACCAATAGACAAAATAATCACTTGCGCTGTTTACTTCCATTTTAATCAGTCAGCCAATCAAGTCTGAAATGAGAGCTTGCTTAATTATGCTCTCAGCCCTGTGCTTAGCTCTGCTGTAAAGAACTGAGAAAGCAAATGCAGATTTGCCCTCTAGGAAACCTGACTTAGACACACGTGAAACAATTAGAGAACAATACAGGAGGAGATGCAATTAAGAGAGAAATGTTAAGCGGAGTGATTATAAGTGTTTTGAAGGGCTCCAAGGTGTGGCTCCAGCAAGGGGAGAATGTCACAAAGACAGGGTCCTTTCTCTTTCAGCTTCTTTGTCACCCTTTCCACCTCTTCCTGGCTGCACCATTTAAGATGAACAGAAGAAGTTGCTTCCAACATGGCGCCCTCTGCACAGCTGCCAACCTCCTCTCCTGTTCTCCCTCTCACTGTCTGCCTCTATTTTGGCTGATGCTCTTGTTACTCCCTGAAATCCTCTGCCATCAGTTCAGTTCAGTTCGGTTGCTCAGTTGTGTCCGATTCTTTGCGACCCCATGGACCGGAGCACACCAGGACTCCCTGTCCATTGTCCATCACCAACTCCCGGAGTTTACTCAAACTCATGTCCATTGAGTCGGTGATGCCATCCAACCATCTCGTCCCCTTCTCCTGCCTTCAGTCTTTCCCAACATCAGGGTCTTTTCAAATGAGTCGGTACTTCCTATCAGTCCTCTTCCATCAGTCTATTTCAAACTGCCCTCTCAACTGTGTAAACATCTCCCCCAGGCAACTCTCTCTCATCACTCTTCCCTTGTCAATCAATGGTTTCTTCTCTAGCATTTCTAAGAGTCCATCTTATCCCAAAATGGTGACAGATAGGCCTTTGCTCTTTTCTTAACCAGTCTGTGGAGGTCCCCAGAAGACCACAGAGCCATAGCAATGGCAGATGTTTAAAAATGAAAGAATGTTTTAGTGGTCCCAAGCATGGTCTCATGGGTATGCTATGACTAACTTCTCTGATAGTACTAAATAAAGCACCAGGAGATGAGGTCAGTGGCCTCAGAGGATAATGGTTTATTTTGGTATATATAGAAAATTTGAACTGTTAGTTCCAAGCTGACTCTTGCTTGGGCCAACAGCCTTCACGCCATCCTCATTGTTACAGAGCCTGGAATGCAAAGTTCTTGCAAAAGAGAGCTTTTACAAAGAGGAAATAAAGATATTAGTTACTTAAACTTGACACCTTTTTATACCTTTATTTTTTCCAAACTAATATGTCAAACTAATTCAACTTATCATGTCCATTTTTCTCCAAAAGACGACAGGGATCTGAAGTAAATGAATATGCTCCAGATAATATGGAAGGCAATGCAAATACATAGTCAAACTTAGAACACCTCAGGACTATAATATAACCAGAGATAGAAAATTTTAATTTGAAAGTTAACGATTCATATATCACTTGTTATCTTCACCTGTCAACACTGCTGACAGCCTATGTTAATATTTGGTATTTTCTATACTTTATCTTGTAAAAAGAATTTTATCCTTTCTTACTGTATTCCTCAACATGGATAAAAAAAGAGGTCAGACTAGCATTTTAAATTTTATGCATGGAGGATGATAACAATGGTGTCTAGTGACAAAAAAAGACCCCTATCTTCACAGTAAAAGGACTGATTTCTCTTCAGCCATAGCAGCAAGTAATCACTAATTGATCAATGACAGCCTCACATCAAAAATCATGCTTTTGAAGGCCACCCAGTTGATGACAGCTCAACATTTCTGAAAGTCAGCCAATGAGTAATGAAGATTTTTGAGGAACCATGCTTACACAGCTAAAGATCCACCAATACCTAAACACTCTTGTTTTTAGAATTCTACCAATCCCTGAACTCCATAATTCCTGATTCCCTACACAAGGTCACTTCTCTGCTTTTTCAGGAAGGGCTCAAAACCAAGTTCTCCCTCAATTAGCAAGGAAAAAATTCATGTCTTTGTATATGGAATGATGGCTGTTTTCATGTAATCTAATTTGCTATCTTACCAGTATATCACATCTAAAGATCTATTCTCTGGCTTATTTATTTATACCTCCACTTATTTCAAATAGAATATAAGGTACTTCAACATTATAAAAGCCAGTCAATAGCCCAAGCTGTAATATGCAAAAGGTTGGTCTAGAAATGAGCCAATAAAATTGTTTCAACTTGTTTATTTATTCAAACGTGACATCTCCATCAGTTACTCATATTTCTGTACCCCTGTCCAGTGGCTATTAAGATCTAAGCTTCAAGCATATTATCCACAGTGAGGAAGAGCTTATAGAATATTCCACCATTGTAACATAGTGGGCAAAGTCAGGCCCGTCAGTGTTCACCTTCATCTTAGATTGTAGAGACACCATATGCTTGAAAGAGGTTTCCAATATTTATCCAATTTGTTCTATATGAAAAGTAAGAGGACAAGAGTGGGTAATTGCCCTCCTGTATATTTGAAGTATTTGAAATAATAAAATCTCTTTTAAATAGCAATTATTTTCTAAGAAACAAAAGACATCAATAGGACCGTGCATTTTAAAGTAGAATTATATATTTGTCAGAGGATCTCCAATAAGAAAGCTTCCCTGCTGGCTCAGAGGGTATAGCATCTGCCTGTAATGTGGGAGATCCGGGTTCGATTCCCTGAGTTGGGAAGATCCCCTGGAGGAGGAAATGGCAACCTACTCCAGTACTCTTGCCTGGAAAATCCCATGGGTGGAGAATCCTGGTGCAGGCACAGTCCATGGGTCACAAAGAGTCGGATAAAACTGAGCGACTTCACTCTCACTTTCACTTTCTCCAATAAAAACGCTATATACATAATTGTAAACACCATTGTCCTCTTTCTTAAAGTTATTTTAAACATCTTTTATAGACTGTTTCTATCCAAGTTTATCACCATTTAATGCACAAAAATTTGTTGAAGATCACTTTTAATGGAGTGACTTATATATTGATATATTATGATAGCATGTCCTCTGTAAGAATTATTATATCCAAAAAGAATTCATTGGCTATTTTATAAAAGAAAATCAACTACCCTAGAATCCTGTGTTTAGCTAGGAGTGATATGATAAATATCACAACTCTCCAAGATCCTTTGTATCCTCTGAGCAAGCTTGCCTGCCATCTGCTGCAAACCTGCCTTTCTGGCCTCCGTGGTCTCTCTGGTTCCTATCTCAATGCTTCTGCCCAGGCTCTTTCCCCAAATACATACTGTTTTTTACTCCCTTCAGCTCCACCCACCCAAACTCACTTTTCCTCTCCAGTTCCATATCCAACAGGAAGGTATATATTATCACTTCATGAGATCACTTCATATATTATCCCTCTTCATGAGGGAGATACTCATCTCCCTCCTCTGAGCTCACATACACTCTTCTAGACAATGCCTTCATTTATCCATTTACTCAAAAATGTTACATCTTACCTCTTTGGGAAATAAGTGGACGTTTGGTAATTACCAACTGTTGCCTTGTATTATAGTTTTCTGCGTCCCCATCTTATCTTCCCTTATTAGATCTTACACCTTACTTGTGTGCAAAGGATGTGCATTTTCGGTCACATGGTGCATAACACATGCTAAGTGGATGAGCAAGTTTGCCTTTGGCATGGCGGGAGGGCTCACAGAAGGTGAAGTATGTAAGCAACATGTGATTCAGTTATCAAACAAGTGTCTAATCTAGTTAGGTGTATTTTGTTCACCAGATTTCCCTTGAACAATTTTTTTTTTTTAATGTGCCTTCTGCAGAGGATGAATCATGAGCCCTCTAAGAAATAGCAGTTGAAGCAGTGTATTCACAGAGTGCATAAAATAAGCTTTCAAACCTCCAGCTATTGGTAATTGTCAATCATTTTTAAAAGTCTATCAATTTAGCTCACATGCTGCTAGAACTCTGTGTGCTTGAATATCCCTAAGGACACCATCTATTCCTGAGATTATTGTGTTTATGGATCTCTCAAAAGCATGGAAGAGACCTCACGGAGGCTTGTTAAGATAACTAACAGTAACCAATATCAGACAAGGAAGGGTAATGGCACTAGACCATTTGTCTTTCAGTTTGGAAGAGAGAGATTGATGGTGCTTCCCCATGATCACTACAGGCTGCAACACCTATCTTAAGAACTGGGATGTTTTATCAGCACCTATGGTTGTTGTATGGCAAAACCAATACAATATTGTAAAGTAATTAACCTTCAATTAAAAAATATATATATATATATATATAAAGAAACAGAGCCTTGTGCTAGAGAACAACAAAATAGATGTGGGTATGACAAAACCTGTGTCCTCAAGGTGCTCGTGGTGCTTGGGGTGGGATTCCTCCTGGTATAGGTCCCTCTCCTGACACAGGTCTGTGCAGAACAGGGCTCCCTGAGGCTTGTCTTCACCCAGCCCCAGCTGGCAGGTGGTTGCCAGCCTCCTTCCCTCTGTGGAGGTGTCTCCCAAGACTGTGGATCCTCTTCCTTCCCCTCTCCACCTGTCTTCTCTGAGAGCTCATCTGTTTGCAGTGCTTCTTCTCTCACCAGGATGTAAATGACTCCCAAATCTATTTCTCTACTTTGCATGTCTATCTCTCTACATCACAGGGTACTTACTGCATGCTGTTGGCAGGCAATCATTACTCAGTAAATACTTGCCGCCTGATTGTAGAATAAGATGGAAGTAATCTTTTTTTGGATAAATGCATAAAAGGGTTTTTCTGGGTCAAGATGGCCTTGCCCTTCTGAAATTCAAAACTAGAGAGAAAAGGGGGAAATTACTATAGGTAAACTCCTTAGAGGAAAGGACTGTATAATTTTTGTTCAGTATCTGCTGTTTTATCAGCTGAGCATTGCCTTCTTGTTCTGGAAATGCTCCCTCTCCCTCCATTTAACACTCAGAAGAGCCATGTTACCCTGCGAACCTGTACCATACCTGCTAACTGGGCATTTGACTCAAACTAGGTTAAGGGCCCCCTACCCTGGGATTTTTTAACTTGGAACTAAAAGGCATTCTGTCCATTTAATGTCTAACACTGGTAAATATGAAACTCCAGGGATGTTTTCCTTCATCAAGTCAGTAACTTAGGAAATGTTTGCTAAGCATCTACTATGTGCTAAACACATTGCAGTGAAGAACCAGAACAGAAGTCTGACTGTTAGTAAAGAAAGACAGAAGATAAACAAGCATGAAGTAAGCAGTCATGTGGGCTTCCCTGGTGGCTCAGTGGTAAAGAATTTGCCTGCAGTGCAGGAGACATGGGTTCAATCCCTGGGTTGAGAAGATCCCCTGGAGAAGGAAATGGAAACCCTCTCCAGTATTCTTACCTAGGAAATCCTATGGACAGAAGAGCCTGGTGGGCTACAGTCCATGGGGTCGCAAAGAGTCAGACACGACTTAGCAACTGAGCACACACACAAGTAGACATGAGATTTCAGATGTGATAAGCCAGAAATCCACAATCTAAAGAAATCACTGCATGATTACCTACATAATTTTCACTCAGACTAGGCAAGAAAGAAAACGAAGCAAGAATAGAATGCTCATGTGACACATGCCTATTCCTCCTTATCTTTGCTGTGTTTTTTTTTTTTAACATGAAAACAAAAGTAGTAAAAGTAACTATAGTAATGACTCCAACACAGTGAAGTTGTTTAAGGTGTCCAGCAAGTTATTCAATACAGTCAGTATCTCACCTAATCTGTGCACCTGCCCTTTGTGATAAACACCTAAAATTAGCCTTATTTTATAGACTTTATAGATGAAGAAACTGATTCATAGAGAAGTCCGGTAGAGTGAACAGTAGAATCCCACATTAGAACCCAAGCTGCCTCTCACCAGCATCCTGGCTTTTACCCATCACTGTGCCATACCAATACTGAGCAGCCTCCACCTCCAGAAACCATGATAAAGGACATCTTGCCTCAAGGAGCTCACAGCCCAACTGGGGAGCAAGATCCACCAGGGGACAAGTGTGATACAATAGCTGTTATCACACAGACCAAGTTTTGTGGGACTATAGAAAAAACTATAGTTTCAGTCCATGGGGTGCAGGAGGGCAACAAGGAGCTACTCCACGTTCAAGGTCAGGAGGGGCAGCCATGAGGAGATATCCCTCGTCCAAGTTAAGGAGCAGCTGCTGTGCTTTGCTGGAGCAGCCATGAAGAGATACCCCACGTCGAAGGTAAGAGAAACCCAAGTAAGATGGTAGGTGTTGCAAGAGGGCATCAGAGGGCAGACACACTGAAATCATAATCACAGAAAACTAGCCAGTCTGATCACATGGACCACAGCTTTGTCTAACTCAATGAAACTAAGCCATGCCTTGTAGGGCCACCCAAGACAGATGGGTCATGGTGGAGAGATCTGACAGAATATGGTCCACTGGAGAAGGGAATGGCAAACCAATTAAGTATTCTTGCCTTGAGAATGCCACAAACAGTATGAAAAGGCAAAATGATAGGATACTGAAAGAGGAACTCCCCAGGTCAGTAAGTGCCCAATATGGACTGGAGATCAGTGGAGGAATAACTCCAGAAAGAATGAAGGGATGGAGCCAAAGCAAAAGCAATACCCAGTTGTGGATGTGACTGGTGATAGAAGCAAGGTCCAATGCTATAAAGAGCAATATTGCATAGCAACCTGGAATGTTAGGTCCATGAATCAAGGCAAATTGGAAGTGGTCAAACAGGAGATGGCAAGAGTGAATGTCGACATTCTAGGAATCAATGAACTAAAATGGACTGGAATGGGTGAATTTAACTCCGATGACCACTATATCTACTACTGTGGGCAGGAATCCCTTAGAAGAAATGGAGTAGCCATCATGGTCAACAAAAGAGTCTGAAATGCAGTATTGGATGCAATCTCAAAAACAACACAATGATCTCTGTTTGTTTCCAAGGCAAACCATTCAATATCACAGTAATCCAAGTCTATGCCCCAACCAGTAATGCTGAAGAAGCTGAACTGTTCTATGAAGAC